>VYZV01038069.1:71630-92301 GCA_013401275.1 Pandion haliaetus | reverse complement strand
AGTTCTGAACTGGACCAAATTAGGCTCAACCCACTGCTGGTTTTACTGCGTATTTGAACCATCACTAGGAAAGACTACAAAGCCAGGTTTTTTTCCCACTGAAATAATAAGAAGAAAAAAATTCAAGGCAGCAGCACTTCTGTAACAGATATTATTAGGATTAGTTCACTGCTGAAAATGAGGCATTTGGGGCTCTGATGCTTATCTCAGCTGATAGTTACCCTGTGCTGGTTACAGTCTCCCAACCCTGTTAGGCTGCAGTCTTGCTTTGAGCATCACAAGCATGTCCAGTGCAAATCCTTTGGCTTTTTCGTACTCAAAGGGGAAGCATCATTATTGATTCCCGAGGCAACTTTTAGCCAAGCTATCCCAAACATCACACAAATGCTGCATTCATTAAACTTTGATTGTTGTCTTGACTGAATTAACTAGTGTATCAGTCAGATGAATATTTTGAACTATTAGGAATATACAGATATTGTGCGAATATTTCATCTTTTTAAACTTATTAATATTGGCATTTTTGGTGATGCTCAGAAGAAAGCAATGTATGAAAACATGAATGACACATTTTAGTAATGGATTAAGTCAACTACCACTTCAATTTTCTCTTCCTACAGTGGAAGCACATTAGCCAATGCTTATGCAGCATAAGGCCTCATTTATTTTATTTTTTTCCCCTGCAGCATGTTCTTATTTCTTACCTGAATTTGTCAGTGAACTGTCTACCATCCAGTTAAGAATTACAATCTCCTCGTCAAGGTATTGCTCGTATCTCAGAGTGTGCAGCTCTCCTACCAGTTTGGGGCTGGAACAAGTGCCTTCATTCCCTTAAAACTTTGTTCAAGGGCTTAGGACCTGCTGAAGAAACAGGCTACCTCCCCTAAATGACATCAAACTACCCAGAATTTCTTTTCCTGAACTTTCACTCCAGCCCTTCTCCTGTTACAAATCTCATTCTCCCCGAAAGGCAAACCTCCCTGCTTCCAAAAGCCCTTCTTCTCTATCGCATAGCTCTAGCGTATGATCCCTGAACTTTCATTTCCTCCAACAGCAGAATTAGCTGCAGCAGACAGAGGTGAGTGATCAGCCAATTGCCTTAAAGCTTCCATGCAGCTGCACATAAAATGCTTTACTGTTAATTCTACAGAGAATATTTGTTCTACTTCTAGGCAAAATCCGAGGAGGCTAATGCTGGACCTAACACTGACAGAAACTATAGCTGAAATACTGTATTTAAATCCCATATGAGGAGACGATTCCTCACATATCCTTATCTGTTAATTACAGTTCTAATTAGTGGCTTTTAGCAACTCCTGAAGCATTGCTCCCTCATGTTCCAGAGACACCTTTGGGAGTAAGAAACGTGCAGTTGGAAGGGGATGCCGGGGCAGTCGCTCCTTCCATTAGCTCACAGTAATTGCACAGAGGAAAAAATTAAAATAAATGCAGTCTGACACTTTCTTCAGTTATCCACTTTCCCATGCCATGGGATTTATCTGCAAGCCATAGAAGGTATGTTTTAGAGAAGGAGTCCTGGCAATGTGCTTCCACTACCAGTTACACTGTCCAAGAACTAAAGTAATATACTGATCACAAGGCATTTTTTTTATGCTTGGATGTGACTTCTTTTAAAATTGATACTATTATCAAAGAATAAAGCAACCTTATGGCTCCACCAAGCTCCACTTCCAAAAGCAGTAACTTTTGGGATAGGCAATGAAATAAATTTCCCTCATCCCAGAAGAGCCTTTTATCTACCCTTATTACCTACCACAACAGCAACAGTTCAAGAACATTCAGAGTTGTACGGTGTCACCCATAGCCCTAGCAAGGGTGAATTTGCATATGCAACACCAATACAATGCCCGAGAACCACAGTCTACCTCTCTTTTACTGTCAGTTCTTTTTAGCCCTTCCCCCTGACAGCACAATAATTTAGAATAACATAATTCACAATAAACAAAATTACTGAAGAAAGTCAAGAAAAAATTCACATTGCGCTGAAAGAACTGACGATAACAAGAGGAGCTATCAAATACAAATTTTCTTACTAGAATAGACATGTCTGAATCTAACAGAATATTTCATTTCAAAGAGTTTTTTCTTTTAAGGGAAGTAGTCTAAAATCTATGCAAGCCTACAGAGAAAGAAAAAAACTCAGCTGAACATCTAGCATATAGAAAGTTTCTGAAATTATATCCCTGACAGAGCCGTGAAAGGAAACAATCATAAATGTAGCACAACCTTGACTTTCTGTTAAACAATGGCAGAACATATCTTTGTGCTTGCTTGGTAACAAAATTTTTTTCATTTGCATTCATTTAGGGTCAAATTGATATATATCTACTCAAAACTAAATTGGTGTTATTCATAAAAGCAGTAGCATGGGAGTTAAGCAATCATTTTTTATCAGCCTCGTTTTAATTTTTAAAGCCCAAAATGTCTTATGATCCTTTAATAATAGAGGGGTAATGCTGAGTCCTTTCACCAGCTTGACATACTCCAGCAAAAGCATTTGGATAAATTCCTCAGCTGACACATGTACCATGAAATGCACAAAGCTCCATGGATTTACAACAAAGGAGAATTTGATCCAGAGACAGTTAAATGACCTGCCTACAGATATAAAAGGAGTCCTCATTGGAGATGATACAGATCTCAAGAACTCCCTCGCCGGCTCAGACCACTTTGTCCATGGTGAGGTTTGGGGTGGGTTCAGCACAGCCACATTTTTCTTCTATCTGTAGCCATTGTTTCATTCCTCATTGTCCTAAGTGAGAAAGTGGAGTGCAGCCCTAAAGGGTAGAATGTCATATCTCTATTTTCAAAGTTGCTTTCAGCTTCAGTCAAAAGTATCCAATATTTGGTAACGTTTAAGAGCAGCAAACAGCTGAAACGCTGAAAAGCCAGAGTCTAGGGTTTGAAACAATTAAAAAGAATAATATGAAGATGCAAGAAAAAGTAAGAGGGATTGAGCCAGCTATACTCTCTGTGGGTGCCAGAAATGTTAGCTGAACCTGCTATGTTAATAATGATAATTCTCCAAAGGAAGGTGTTTATCTGCAATCAGAGATTACCAGGACATTATTTCATGGTAAACAGATTCTGCTGATTAACAGACAGGGCTCTGGAATTTGTATGTTGCAGGCAGTGTAAAACATATTGTCAGGATAAACCAAAACATTTTCAAAATACTCCATTAAAAGAGTAATTGGAGGGGTTAATGGATAATTTTAGGATATTTGCTATTAGGAAAGAGTTTGAAATTTTATTATTAGATGAAAATTTTGTTGATGTTTTGACAGACATTGTTCATGACATATATGACCTACTAGTACTTCTATTTTTTACTGTTACAATAAAACACAAAGAGTTATATTCATATTTAATATTCAAAAAAAGATCAATAGCGATAGCTGCTTTTTAGTCCTGGTTGAGATTTTCTACATCACAATACCTCCTGTTGTAATGAAACAGTCTGGCATTTTGAACAATAAAGATGGTAAGTACTCAGTATGCTAATTAGAGGAGCAGATGTTTTCAATAAATTTGTGTTAGCCTGAAATAATTTTTCTACAGATATGAGTAAGCCCTTTGCTGTTTGGCCAATCCATGAGTTTGATTTCAACTGGATTTTTCCCTGTCTAATGACTTTGTGTCCTCAGAATTCACTTTGTGATGTTTTATTTTTTCTTTTGAAGTGAAAAAGAGTACTTATTTCCCCAGATAAAATGAGGCTCCTCTAATGGTTCCTGTTATAAACTCTTGTATCTAGCTATTTATTACCACAAGTACATCCCACACCTGAATTTAATGGTAGATTTAAAAAAGTTTTAGTCAGTTCGAAGTGTAAAATTAAGACAAAATATTTTTTCTTGTTAAAAATAATTTAATTGGTGTAATTACATGACACTCAAACATCACTGTAATCTAGAAAGAAAGCTTGAAACACGGCAGGCCAGATACTTGGGTTATTCAAACCCGAGAGATGCTTTTAACCAAGCTGCAAGCTTTTTTTTTGTAGAAATTTTTTATCTAAACTCCCTACAGAGTCCATCTGCCATGAACATGCTTCAGCATCAAGCTACAAGACCTGATGGGGAATGTTTCCTCGCATCAGGAGACTCCCCAACTCCAGCACCGCACACACGACCTGAGATACTGAGACTGAGTGCTTAGGGCTGCTGCTGAAGTGGCCCAGGTGCAGAGAGAGGAGGGAAAGCCAGCTGGATGCTTCCTTCTGGTGCAGAGAAAACCAGGCTCTGCTGTTCTGAAGATGAGAGGCAAATCAGGGCCACAGAGAAGGGCAGAAGGAGCAGAAGAGGAACTTAACCCTGGAAAAGATCCTGTTGCTGGCACTTGGATGGGGTGAATGAAGTAGTGACTGTTCCAGTCCTCATTCCCCCATCAACTACAGAAGTTGTCACTGGCTTAAAAAATTTTCACAATGGCAAAGCCATCATCAGGAGGATTACTTAATTGCTGCTTCTAGAAGTCTACTGCCAGAGGGAGCTTGGCTGTTTTCAGCTCGAGTCAGCCCTAAGAGGAAGTGTGGCTCTAGCCTTGCGTAGGTGAAACTAGGTTATCAGTTATTTTTCACAACATACCAGGGCTGCATGGCATGGGAAATTAAGAGAAATACTGAAGGAAAAGCATTTGGAAATTGACAGGAGAATCACATAGCAACATTACCTCCACAGAAAAGCATTTTCTATCTTTAGTAGTGGTTGGAAGGCCTTACCTTTAGGCTGCTTCACTAACAATCACATTTTTCCATATTGCCATAGGAAGCTCTGTTTGAATCTCTTTAGGCACTGAAAGTCCCGGCTGAAGGGACAATGATGGGGTGAAGAGTGTTCTTTACTCTTAAGCTGTGGTCCTAGCTTGAAATCAGATGACCAGGTAAAAATGTGAGATTAGTGAGGTGAAAATAAAGATGAAATTCTGACTTAGCTAAAGCCATTGCCTGTTTTGGAATGAGTAAGAAAGAGACAGAACTCCAGCTGTAGCCCACTGACTAGATTACACATACACCTAACATTGCAACAAGCAGAATGTTGGGAGAGTAAAGGCATGGGTGCTTGCTTTGCTCTCAGACACGAAGATCCAGTTCAAATATCTTCCCATATAAATGCCTTCTATCCCTGGTAAACTTAAGAAAAGTACCATCTAACATCAACCTTTTTCCTCCCAGTTTCCCCTGGATTTTATACTGCAAACTTGGTATGCAGCATTTGGCACAAAACCAGCATTAAAAGAAAACTTATTTTGTTCCCTCCTCGGAAGAAGCTCATGATTTAGTTTCATTTAAGTTTCTCTGAAGTGGCTCCAATATGAAACCAGAAAGTGGTGCATGTTGAAACAGGGCCCCAGAAGAGCTTCTGCAGCTCTGAAGTACAATCACTTCCACAGCCACTTGTGACATTTTGAAGAAGTAACTCAGAAGAATAACATTTGCATGATTTAGTACATCTTTTAGAGAAATAAAAGAAAATAGGAAGATTTCATATGTCTGTCATTCAAGTCAATTTTCCACATGTGGTGGCTAGTACTGCATCAGGTAGACACTTTCAGACCAAGACACAAGTGGACAATAGACCACTTGTGCAGTGAAGCTCTCAGTGGCAATGGGCAGATCTTTATGACTCAGCGTTCTCTCCCTTCAGTCTAACGTGAAGACCTCAGCCAAGTTCTACTACTTTACACAGCGATTGCCGCTAACTACCATGCTCCATACAAAGCTAGGCTACACTCTGCAGACATCAACACCAATGAAACACAAAAAAGTAGAAAAGAAGGATTAGAAAATACGAAAACCCCGCACAGTTGTCTTTCAAAGTTGCCAGAACTTCTGAGGAGATTATATCCTTTTTCTTCATGTATTGCCTTTATTTTTAGAAAACACTTGCACGCCCGCTATGTAAGAGAAATCAATACTGATGTGAAATTATATGTATTAATTATACTCTTTGATTTAATGAAAACCTGAAAGTCAAAGCATGTTCTATGTTCAAGTTATGTTGAATACTCACTTTTCTATAAGAATTTTGACTAAATATAGAAGGTAAGTTTTTCTTTAAAAGTTTGCCCTAATTTTAGACTAAAATATACATAGCAAAATGATACATTAATAGAATATAATCTAAGATTCACTTGACTTTGTTTNGGAAACAGAATCTAGCAGTTATGAGGCCCAAAATTGAGATTGCCAACATCATTCTGCAAAAATATGCAGAGTTCTGATCCTCACATTCAAGGTAAATAAATTTAAGCATTAATGTGCAGTGGAAGACAGCTGGAGAAGAGACAGCCAGTGATAGCAGAGGAGTCTAACTACTGTACATTACCAGTTTTACAAGACTAACAAAGTTAAGAGAAGGAAATATTGCTGCCCATAAATACACTATGATAAGCATGAGGGAGGGAGAAGCACTGCTGTTTCAGGACCAGAGAACAAATAATTCCAAGGACAAGTGTGTGTGAACTGATCATGCATACATTAAGGCTATATAAGAAAAAATCGTTTTAGCTATTCCTCCATTATATTCCTCGGACACGTTTTCAAGTGAGATGGTGGAACAAGAAATTTAATTTCATTTACAGTTGTGTAGGATAAGTTTCATAGAAGTGACTGCATGATGTTGTCCTGATGAAGCAGGGGACTGTAATTAATGACACAGTGTTTTCCAAACCCCTGTTCTTATTTTGTTTTATGATGATAAAGGAATTTATTTATCCCATGCACATGGAGATTTGTGTGACTGCAGAGAACATCAGGGTCAGAGAAGTCACAAAAGAGCAAAGAAGATACTGGGATCCTCATGTCCACTATCAAAGTCCAATTATTGTTTATAATATCATACAAACAAGATCTTTGATTCTAACCCTTTGCTGCATCAGCAACAGTACCATACAGTTTCAAAACCTTACTACAACTGCCCAGATAATAAAAGATTTTGAACTAGAGACTTGACACCAATAACCTTTCAGCTAATTTGAAACTGCAAAAGAATGAAAACAAAGTCTCAGTACAGACTGACCTCTTAGTGTCCTTGGTATGTGTTATAAGGCAGCATACTAATTATCTGCATGCATAAGACTGTTTTAGGGTCTTGGTGTCCCTGTGTGAAACTAGAACACAACTGGAAAGGATGCAGTGAGATGTGAAACACACTTTTTGGTGATGCACAGCACTGAAGTTTCATTTGATATAGTATCCTTTTATAACTCAATTTGCTTGTTGACGCTGCAGCTTAAAAATCTACAACTGCAGATACATTCCACGATATTTCTGGTAAAAACTCTTACGGTTTTAAAAGAAAAAGATATTTTGGAATTTATATTATTATACAAAGATGACCAGATATATAATTTTTGTACTCAAACCTTTTTGTGAAGAGGAATACCTTAATATGTACGCCTAAAAAGGTAGCTCATTCTACAACATCTGTCTAGCATTTATATAGCTTACACGTGAGGAATTAAATCCTTCTATTTTCAGAATATTTGCAGATAGATGGTTAGTTAAAACAATATTTGAGAAGCAAAATCTTGATTAAAAATAACATTTTAAAACTATGTGGACTTGCGGGCGTTTATTGAATATTCAGTCAGTCTTAATGAATATTTCCTGCAAAAGTTCTCTGTCCCTACACAGTGGTGTATTTTCCACATTTTCAAGAAGACAGAAACATTTTGCAATTGAAATTTTGTTGCTTCACTTGTGAGTTATAAAGATTTATAGCTTCTCTCAGTTGGTGTCAGAAGCATCACTACCACAAGGGTATTGCTCTCAGAAAAAAATGAGAAGCTGTAGATTAGAAAAACATTTGCAGTGACCATTTTGGTGTTTTCAGTCTTTGCAAAAAATGCCGAATCTGCTATCAGAATTTGTCTGCATTTGTTTGCAATAAAGTAGGAATCCTGTGCATTGAATGAAAAATTGTTCAGTTCAGATATAGTAAAATGGGTATATAGTAAAGATCCAACAAAAGACTTTGAAGGGTTTGGTCCTTTTCTCGTATCTGCCCATTTAGACAAAGGGCCTCACTTTCAGAACCAATTGGTGCTGTGATTTCCATAGAAGTCATTAGGAACACTCTGCACTTCAAAACATCAGCCACCCCTTTGCACTTGTCGTGGTTTAGCCCCAGCCAGGAACTAAGCACCACGCAGCCGCTCACTCACTTCCCCCACACACACCCAGTGGGATGGGGGAGAAAATCGGGAAAAGAAGTAAAACTCGTAGATTGAGATAAGAACGGTTTAATAGAACAGAAAAGAAGAAACTAATAATGATAATGAAAACACTAATGAAATGACAACAGTAATAATAAAAGGATTGGAATATACAAGTGATGCACAATGCAATTGCTCACCACCCGCTGACCGATGCCCCTGTTAGTCCCCGAGTGGCAATCCCCCTCCAGTTCATAAACGTCTCGTGGTATGGAATACCCCATTGGCCACTTTGGGTCAGCTGCCCTGACTGTGTCCCCTCCCAACTTTTTGTATCCCTCCAGCTTTCTTGCTGGCTGGGCATCAGAAGATGATAAGCCTTAACTTTAGACTAAATATTACTTAGCAACAACTGAAAACATCAGTGTGTTATCAACATTCTTTTCATCCCTAGCTCAAAAACATAGCACTGTACCAGCTACTAGGAAGACAATTAACTCTATCCCAGCTGAAACCAGGACAGCACTGTAAATAGCATTTCCAGAAACTTCTCTTAATCCAAGATCATGGAAACCCTACTGCAGCTGCTATTCAATACTGAAGAAGTCTAAAATCACAAGGGGCTTTCTAACTGTGGAGTGTTGCCAGGGCTTCTTCAGCTCTGCCCCTCGGTGGTGCAAGGGGGTGTGTTCATTGCACCCCTCATCTTCCCATGACGTTAGAAAATCAAATCTCCCCTATCCAAGGGGAGTTTCTTACCTGGCCGGTGCTGTGTTACTCTGGAGACGACAGTACCAACTTCTTTTGCTAAATCTTAGGCCACTGTGAATTAAAGACAAGAGACAAGGGTCATAAATATATGATTTAAGGAGAGAAGCTCTGTAGCCTTTGCCTCCCTAACCTTGTGTAGTTGTCAAGCTGCTGCAGGGCAAGATTTTGCATACAGATCAATGCCACAGGGTGATTTTCCCAGAATAATTATGCCTCATATCCAAATTTCATTTACCTTCTCCCCAAAGAGACAAGAACAAAAGACAGTATCTGGTAATGGGGAAAATAAAGAGAATAAAGTTTGGGATTTAAATAAATGAAGATACTGCCACTGATTATAGGATTTGCAGAGTAAATTAACCTGCACACAACCTCCACAACACCAGAACTAAAGTGCTACCAATACCTGATAACACCACCTCAGGGGAATCCCCCTGGTAATGGAGTTGTTGTTTGCTTCAGATAATGCTTCACAAAGTCAAATTTGGTAGTGGCTCAGAGCAACTGGGCATAGCAAGACCACTTCTTTGTTCTAATTTGATGATGTGAATTCCTTAAGGAGGAAAATTATTTTTTATATTTTGTCATTATTTTTATTGCCAATTTTCCTGATAAATTATAAAGCTCAAGAACTATGCTGAAAGGCAAATCTCAGATAGTAAGAGTGAGAAAAAAAGCTCAGTAAAATTTGATTTTCCTCATCATTGGCTCTTTCATATCCCAATAATCCATTTTTGGGACAGATTCTAATCTCAGACGCAGCGTGGGCATCTCGGCATACCTAAGAAAAATCTGTTACTGTTCATCATGCGTGATATTAGAATCTGGCCCTTCCATTGTGGATGGAATGTGTGCATAAGGTTCTTATGACTTTTTATAATAGCCGTATTTTCTAATACTTGCAACTGTGCACATTTTTGCCTGAATTGCCTTTCATTCCACAGATGGCAATTATGAAAAGCCCTCACATACGGCAACTACAAAAATAGATCTGTCTAAGGCTTACAAACATACAAATTCACCACAAAATCCAGCACTCTGAACATAGTGCCTTTTCTGAGAACTTGGGTCATGCCTTAGGCACTGCTCCTGTAATGAAGTCAACTGGCAATGTCAGAAAGTAAGTCAGGCCGAAGAGCTGTCAATTACTATGATTTTACCCTGATTTATTTCTCAAGTTTGCAATCCAGGAAACCCTCTAGGCATACGTTTAACTTTATGTAAAGAATTAGCCCCAGGGAGATCAGTCACATCTCTAATCACTTGGACAGATCATCACCATTTTCTTCACATTTTTCTTTTTTTTCCCCCACAATCAAGTCAGTATGTGAGTACATGAGTCATAATGTGGTCTGCAGAAGGTGGCCTTTTTGACCCATGGCTTTCGGCTGCTTTTCCATAAAAGCTGAGGATAAGCCTAAGTTTCGACCCACCCCTGCTTGCTCCGTGCCCGCTGGCAGGCCTGCTCCGGGGCACACAGCTCTTCTGCCCTCCCACGAGGCAGGAGGGTGCTGGGGCTGTCATGGGGCCGAGGGGGGCAGGAAGGGGCTGGTATGCAAACACACACTGGGTATCTGTGGCAGTTTAAGCCCAGCCAGCAACAAAGCACCACGAAGCTGCTTGCTCACTCCTCCCCCCGGCCCCAGTGGGATGAAGAGAAAATATAAAGAAACACTCGTGGGTCGAGACAAGGACTGGGAGGGATCACTCCCCACTTATGGTCACAGGCAAAAGACAGGCTCCACTTGGGGAAGAAACAAAATCAATTTCATTTACTACCAATCAAATCAAAACAAGGATAATGGGAAGTAAACCCCAAATCTTAAAACACCTTCCCCCCACCCCTCCCTCCTTCCTGGCTCAACTCCACTCCGGGTTCTCTCTACCTCCTCCCCCCAGCGGCACAGGGGAACAGGGAATGGGCATTGTGGTCAGTTCATCACACCTTGCCTCTGCCGCTCCTTCCTCCTCAGGGGGAGGACTCCTCACACTCTTCCCCTGCTCCACCATGAGGTCCCTCCCACGGGAGGCAGTCCATGAACTTCTCCAGCATGGGTCCTTTCCACAGGCTGCAGGTCTTCTGTCACAGACTGCTCTAGCGCGGGCTTTCCCACAGAGTCACGGCCATCTTGGGGGGCATCCCCCTGCTTCGGCGTGGGCTCCTCCACGGGCTGCAGGTGGGCATCTGCTCCCCCGCTCCCCTCCCTGGGCTGCAGGGGGACAGCCTGCCGTCTCACCACGGGCTGCAGGGCCATCAGCCTCCTCAGGCGCCCCTCCTCCCCCTCCTTCTTCACTGACCTCGGCATCTGCACAGGGGTTCCTCTCACGTTCCCAGCCCCACACTGCCGGTTCCCCTTAAATCTGTTCTCCCAGAGGCGCTATCACCGTCACTGATGGGCTCGGCCTGGGCCAGAGGTGGGTCTGACTTGGAGCCAGGGAAGTTTCCAGCAGCTTCTCACAGGAGCCACCGCTGCAGCCCCTCCACCGCTACCAAAATCCCGCCACACAAACCCAAGACAGTATCTTAGAATGATGGCTGCTCTTCACCAGTGTATTTCCTTAAACATCTTTAAAACAATTTTTAATAGCACAGTTAATTTTTCCTTCAGAAAGACATAATTTGTTGTTTGCCAATTTATTCTCTTAAACACTCCAGTTAACTCAATTTCAGTCTCAAATACCAATGACTTTGTTTTCCAAGGGCTGCTCAACTAACCTCTATGTATATGTTATTTTTTTATTAAATCCAGATAGAAAGCACTCATTCCCTCTTACTTATTTTAAATTGCCCGTAATTCCTTAGTCACAGTGTTTCTCTAATGTAGCCCTCCAGTCTAGTAACAGCTTGCCCAGCTATATTCTCTAGAAATACAGCACATCCTTTATTTCTTTCCATGCATCTAAGACCAATGAAACTTTCAACATTATTTAATGGTCATACAATCTGGAAATGTTAAGTGCTAGATAAATGTATACTATTATTTTGCCCCACTGTGATGTTCACAGCACTTTCATTTTGATTTTTCACCTGCTATTGACTAAACTGTCATCCTATACTGGCCTTAAGATTTACACTTATGTTTACATAATAGTTTTCAGTTCTTCAGATCTAGCTCCACAACATCTTTGATTTTAGTAGGTATCCAGCTCCAGGTCTTGGGTCGGTGGTTGTTTTTTTATTAATATAGTAATTACTTTACTTTTTTAATTTGCTGCATTTTCCTCCAAAATTTCCCTGAGAGGCAAAATACGAATCATTCTTACAAGGGCATTAGTATTCTGGTGTGTTTTCCTGACTATCCTTTCAAGTCCATTGTCTAACTACATACTATTTATTTGAGAAAAATATATAGAGAAAAGGCTGAGTCCCAAACCTGCACTGGCGTAAATCTGTACAACCTACTTGGAAGCAGTGACACTCTGCTGATCTCAATTAAATCTACAGCAGATGATGATTTGGCCTAAACATGTTAACCCTTCTAGTTGCCTTCACCACACACCTACAAAAAAAAGCTCAAGTCTCCTCTATTTTATCCATAGACACTTTATTTCTCCAAATAACAATCAGCAAATTGCAACCTCCTCTTATGTTTCTGGCTACTACTCTAACAACTCTTGACTTTAGGAATGCCTCACTTGCCTTCATCCAGCCACTGGAAAAGGCTCCCACCACTGAGTTTTTTTGCACTGTAGTATTTCTGTCCTACTAACTCAACATCTCTTTGAACCTTCAAATCATGTCTATCCCCACTTGAGGCTATCAGCCCCCTTTTTTCCTATTGCTGTTCTCATCAAGTACAGTAAAAGCCTCCAAATCTCTAACCCAAATAATTTGTCTCAGTAGCACCAGGAGATGGTATTTGGTCTAATTTACATCTCATGAAATCCTAGTGACTTCAGTAAGTCGCACAGGATATAAATCAACCCACAATGTAGCTCACAAGCAACTTTCTCATTACGTGCCAATATAGCTGGCTTTCTCCCATTAACTAAACTCTGCAACTCTTTTTCTCTCATAGTATCAAGTCTTTTCTTGAAGAATATTCCTCAGATGTTCAGTTCTTCTAGCTGCTTAGCATTTTTTCCCCTGACAATACACCTTTCTATTCTTTACAGCAATACTGCAATTCACTGTCGCCCAACACCCTTCTCAACTTCTTTCCCCTTATCTCTAAATAATTTTCATGCTATTGAAAGACTAACAGCTTTTTTCGCCATCCTGCTTTCTCATGCTATTACACATCAGAGCTTTCTCAACAGCTGCTTTGATACTCTGTACACCTAAACCACTTTGCTTGCATTACCCTCATTAAGAAAACAATAATTAAGAGCAGTTTGTTTGTCTTCAAGTAAACAGAAAAATTCAACACTATAAAATTCAACTGAGACACTCATCTGGCTATAGCCATCCATCTCACTTAGCTTCCTTGAAACAAAATCATCCGTATACAGTGGATGTTCCAAAAAAATAGGCCTATTTTATAAACCAGTCCCAAAATACAATCTTGCAATGGTTGTGTTTTAAGTATTGGCATGAGTTAACCATGAGAGAGTGCTCAGAGTCAGAATGGCATTCCCTGTATCAGTGAGGTTTTCCATGCATCCAGGCAGCAGTTCTCAGCTCACATACACTGGGGAGAATTTAAATCAGGAGCCTTTGCAGACATGTCTATGCACGCTGGCAGCAGCCTAAGGCTGCACAGAGGAAGATGCATTTTACAACATTACTGTGAACAACATTTTAAATCACACTGTAAGCACTCATGGATAGAGACCATATTTTACTGTGATCCTAAGTGAAGGGTGAGGAACAGCAGAGTTTTGATTGTGCCTAGACTGGGTGTGTAGTGCAAATAACATTGATAAATGTTGTTCTAACACTCTGCTTTAAATAGCTGTCTTCAGAAAGAGTAAAGATGTCCTGTCTAGACAAAACCTCTAATTTTTCTGTCTGGGCAGAAAAGCAATTCAAATAGCAGTGAAGATTACAAAATAGAAAAGAGGAAAAAAGGAAAAAAGTGAAGAGGGGTAGCATATTTACTTTTTCCTGAGTCTGGAGAAAAATAAAAAATAAAAAGCTTCCCAAACATCTTTGCAGTGTTGGAAGCACAGAAAAGTCAGATCCTGTTGTAACCACAAGGCAACATCCATGTTTGTGTTCATCACTACCTGCATATTTGAACCAAAATCACATTGTCCCCTGGAGTATCCAGCCTTCCTCCCATGATCCAAAAAAAGAAATTATTTCAGGACAAGTAAAGTTCATTGTATTCCTGAAAACTACAAGTCCATTAATGCATTTCTCTGAGAGAAACATTTTATTCAATATTCTGTATTTCATTCACCTATTTGTAATGAGAAGTGAGCTCACATTTATATTAATGGAACTTAATGGCTGATGAATGACAAAAATGCATTTCTTGCGAAATGATCTATTGCAGTTGTTTCAGCAATGCTGGTAGCGTTGTGTTTACACAACTTCCTTTGTGGCACATTACCAGGGGTCTGACAGGTAGGATGCTGTCCAAAGTTTTTCACATGACGGGCAGTTCTATTAGGATTCCTCATCAGATTCTTATGGCTGCAATATCTTTTGGGAATGTATAAGATAAAGGTTCCTAAAATGGTCCTGTCACTGCACATTTATCAGCTAAAGTTGCCAGGACTGTGCACCGATATGGCACAATCCTAATTCTTCCATATGGATGTGGGCTGTGTATGCAGCTTGCTGCTCATTTCATCTAACAGCAAAAGGAGTAGATTATTACTGAACAACATAGTTTAAATAAGGTCAGGAGGTCAGCTTTCTTTAGGATGCTGTAGTGAAATGGACTGTAAAAAGCTCCTGCTGTGTATGAGAGAGGGAAGAAAAGATATTATAATAGCCATACTCAATACAAGGTAGAACCAGAATTTTAGACCCAGGCTGATGATTTGATTTCTCCTTTGGAATTCAGTATAACTGCAACTTAACGTGTGAGGCAGAACACTTGCTAGAGTTTTTTCCTGTCCTGTAGAGAGTAAATAGGTTTTTAAAAAGTCTCACTCCAGAAGGCAATAAGATGAAGATGTATATATATAAACGCAGCATAGTCTCATAACTGTGACAGCTGAGTAGTTTGCATGGTGAAGGTGGCACCAGTTCAAGTCTTAGCATCACCACTTCTCCATTTTGCGGTTGTGTGATGCCCTATTAGTGATATAACTGTTCATCCCATAGTAGGTATCAGCCACCTTCTGCTAGTGCAGTCCTACACTGTATTAGTAGTTACGTATGAACAGGGGATTCCCCCCACTTTCCTGTGTCTCCACTAGCTCACAACTGTGTCATTTTCTTTTTCCATAAAGATTGCAGTTTTTCTGGAAAAGCCACAACAACAAAGAGTAAATATACAATACGCAGGGCAGTAGCTGGGATGTGGGAGACAAGGACTGAGGACATTCTTCTAACTACTTCAGATGATAGATTTCAATCCTCTGCTTCCTTGGAGGATGCTCTCACTCCAACTAGCCCTGTTCTTAAGAAGTGCAGGGAAAGGTCATCTGTATCAAACTCTCATATTGCCCTTAAATTCCACGTCAGGAGCTTTGTCTCCTGCATACTCTTGAAGAAGAAATAGTTGATCTTGAAAAAAAATAGTTTCAACAGGTTGGATGACTTTTTTTGTGTTAAAAGTAGATTTGGAAAAATTTCCAAACTACTTTAGATTATTTCTGAAGTTTAATAGGCTGATAGCATGGAAAAAAAAAATGTCACTACATTACATACAGAAGGCATTATAGACAATGTGTTTTAAAGCAGAGGTAGAAGGGCAGCCCATTGCCTATCAGCTAAGCTCTTCTTTTATTAGAGTTAAGGTATTTTTGTATGCAGCGTAACAAAATTCTTCATAGTCCTTCCAAGCTAGATCAGTGTCTAATAGTGATGGTTTGATACGTAGCAATACCTGGCCAATAGCTTAATAATTTGTCTTTTAGAATTTTTGCTACAAAATTGGAATATTTGTTTCCTTATTGGGTGGGAAGGGCATGAGACAGACTTCCAGGCAAATAGAAAACATTTTCTCAAAACTTATGTGTTTGTTACCTCTCTGTTACAGACTATGCTCTCTCCTGGCCTTCCCAAGGCCTCTCTGGCTGGCTGCACCGGCAGGAGCCCAGCTATTCTATCAGAATATTAAGAAGGTAGAAACGATGGTAGTTAGATAGGGAGGAGTGCTTCCAAAGCACTTCCATGACATCTCCATCTGTCTAGGACACCTGCAAGATGATTACGATGAGATGGAGTTTTGGACTCCAGCTGGAGTCTTTGAGGCTGCTGAATGTCCAAACAGGAAGATACGTACAAACAAAAAATCCACTCAACACCTTGATAGCTGCACTTGCCTAGACCACCTGGTCACGATAAACCATCTTTTTGTGAGTTCCAGCCTCAAAGCCAGTGGGTTAGTATTTGGGAAGGAAGCCACAGTTGACTGAAGTAGCCCAATTAGTACGAGAAGCAGCAGCCCATCTGCTCCCTAACAGGGGCCATAGAAACACGTCACTTTTGCATACCTCACTGCCTTCCAGTGAAATCAAGATCTCTGTCCTAATAGTCAGAGCATTGCGATCTGCTAGAGTGTTTGTGAAAATAAAGAGTGTAAGCAATGGCAGCAAGCTCATTGCAGTATTTCCACAAAACTAAAATGTGCTATATGGAAAAGGACAATCTTTCCATTTCCATTACAGACAAATATCTCTGCTAGAGCCCCACAGTTCCAAACAGAGGTGGAGGAGCTTGAGTGAGGGGATTAGCTGTTTAACCATATTGTGCAGGCTGCCAAGTACAGGTCATCCAGCTTTCCATAGTTAGCATACTCACTAGATGCAAGACAGAAAAGAGTATAGTTATTCTATGCAGGCGGCCTTCAAAATCCAGGTCTCCAGGGGAACCTGAACTGTAACCAGGTTCACAGGCCACTGGTCTTCAGAGAAAGAGAATGCAATAATTTTACATTTTAAAATTAAAAAAGAAATATGGCCGTAAGAGTCAGGGCAATTCAGAACAGCACTGCTGCTTTTGTCAGCTAATCAGCCAAATACTCCAGTTACAGGAATGGCTAAAGCACACATACAATCCCCATTTTAATCTGTTTACAGTAGTAGAGTTTGGGTTTTCTCAGCCACTGCTTTAACGTATTGATGTTTTACTGATGACATGACTCTGCTGTCCTTGGTCAGACCAAAGGTCCATGCAGCACAGCACATTATCTCTGACAATGACGGTTTAGGGGAAGAATATAAAACCATAGCAAGCCTGTTTCATCTTTCCTCTAGCAAACCCTTCAAACTACCTGAGCCAGATGATGTATCTTCATCTTTTACAGCCTCTTCCAGGATTTTCTTTCGTGAACCTACCTTTATAATACTGTATTCAATCCAGCTAAGTTTTTGGTATCCACAACATTTTTGAGCAATGAGTCACACAGTTTCATTATGCGACTGGGGAAAAAAGACTATTTAATTTTGGTTTTAAATCCACTGTCAAATATTCTCCCCACTGGGAGAAACATTTCTTAATCCTTCCCTACTCACTGTCTGTTTTCTACGTATTATTTTACAGACTCCCTATTTCATACCACTTCAGTTATCTCTCCTCCAAGATGAAGACTTCTTGTCTACTTTGTCATTCCTTGTATGGAACAGCTTCAAAAATGCAATAAGCCTTATTGAGCTCCTCATTTATCTTTCTGAGAGGGGAAAGGTGGGCAGAACTGTATCTAACAGTCAAGATGCAGACACTGAGCACCAGACTGATATGGTCACAGAAATATCCAAAAAAGCTCAGAAGTAATAACCCTTCATGCACCCTTCATGTTATATGTACAGATTAGGACTGGTTTCTCCAATGCACAGTGCTTCGCATTTATCAACACTGGGCTTAATTTATCATTTGATCCCTTAATCACTTGTTATTTTGAAATCCCAGTACACCTCTTCACAGCCACTTTAATTTTTACTACCACAAATAATGTCATATTCAGCAAATGCTTCCTCTCTACTGTCACCCTTTCCTGAGACTATTTATGAATAGGTGATGAGATTTATCTGAGACATGCTAGTTGTCTCCCTCCTCAGTGAAAATTAACTATTTATTCCTTTTTTTGGTTTTATGTCTTTTAGCAATCTCCAAGTCATGTTTTCTTTTTATCCTTTGACTTCTCAGTTCTTCTAAAAGCTGTCAGTGACAGACCTCTTCTTGGAAATCCAAATACAATTCTATACCTTAAGGCATTTTCTAACTATTAGTGCATTTAGCCATCAGATTTTTCTCTCAGATAACTGCGCAGGAGACTTACGTAGAAGCTACAGGTTGAAAACACTGACTGTGGACATATTTTAAGGAAGGAAGAGGTACTATACCTAATTTTCATCAACTACAACACTATAGTATCATGCTACATCTACACAAGGCAGACAGATATAGACAAAAGCTACTTATTTGGTCACCTTAGAGAAAATACAGCTATTTTTATTGAAAAATAATCTGTAGTGCACCTTAACAATGTTAGGGGTTAAATTTTTTTTTCCAAGAGGAGCATGATTAAGCTTCCATAGCATGACATATATTTACTTATAGTGTCAATTAAAACTTACCTGGTGTTATGCTTGAACAGAGAATAAGTTATGTCATTGCATGCTTGTGGAGAAACCCTCCCCCAAATAAGATCAGTTTTCCTTCATTCTTTTCCCTCCCTCCCACCAAATACCCTTTAAAACTTCCCACAACAGGGAAAAAAACAATACAGAACTTAAATGGTAGCCATAGCTTCTGGGAGCTCTCCAAGCAATACCTTCTTTCACAAGGAAGGAAAATTACACAATAATACAGAAAAATGTGAGTAAGATATATCCTCCAGCTCTCAGGAAAACCAAAGTATTTTCTACTTAAAAAGCAAGGAAGACCAACTGTGCACAGCCTTGGGAGAAAGCAAAAAACCCTGCAGGAGCAAAATATATAAGATATGGCAGTCTGCCAAGGAATCAAGACTGGACAATAACACAAGATGGAAATACTATCTAAAACACTCCCATGGCCAATATGAACCAGTTTCTAGACACAGATAAGACAGTTGGAGTATTAACTCTGGCAACACTTCCCTGCTTTGTCATGCCAACAGTATAGTGGAAAATGAAACACTGATTGATTGAACTGCACATGACTTGCCATGAGATATGAACTGTATTACTTAGAGAATCTTGAATGGATTCTCAGTAGCTCTGCTTTGTAACTAGCTAGTGTTTTATTTCGAACCACTTTAGAACTGTAACATGCAGATGGAAGTGGATTTTACAGCCCTGATTTGCTTTATTTTGTGTTTCAGACTCTGCTGTACCATGGCACAACGTGTATCTAGGGGACTGCAGACGAATCAGTGAAAGCCCCATGCAATGAAGTCCACATTTGGCTTTTAATTGTGTAAATGCTTAAAACACTCAGAATACACATCCTACTCTACACAGCAAACCTACAGGGCAGGCAGATTCTATTGAGCTGGGCTGTAAATGGGTGCATAGTCGGGGCTCAGTGAAATGTTGCAGGTCCTTATTCTGTTATCATGACTGGTGTCCTCAGGTGTTCCTTGGAATTACAGGACAGCACTTCTTCTTGACAAAAATTGCAGTTGCTCTGACAAGGTTGCCAAGGTTGTGAAAGGCAGAAAGTAATTGCTTCCAAAATGCACAGAATCCCAAGAAGTGTGCTGAGTAACACTGCTACTTAAAGTCATTGAATATGTGCAGCTTCCCTGGTATTAGCCAAGATTACCAAGTGAGTTGGCAGATCCCAACACATTTTTGATATTAAAATGCTGGGAAACTACTTAAATATTGACGCATTCATTATGAAAACATCTTTTCGGCATTTGCTTCCAATTAATCCTCGTGCTTTAGTGCAATCAGTTTTCCTCATTATATTAAAATGTGATGGCTATGTGAATGACTGAACTTGATTATGGAAATGTTGGCTCACATTCCCTGAAATGGGTATTTGTAAGGAGGCTGTCAATTGGAAACATTTGGAAATCTATCAGGAGTTCAAGCATATTTTAAAAGGACATCTGTGTACAAGAAGCAACCAAAGTCAACAGTACTATCATGCAGGCACATTGGATAACACAGCAGAGGTGCAGTTGGTGAGCATTATGTTGCATTAACAATATATATGGTTCAGCTGTACAATACCATTGCCAGTCCTAGCTGTATAGTTATGAAAAGAATGGGTATCAAGCAACAAATATGAACTTAAAGCTAAATCATGAGGTTGCATCACAATCAGCTGGATATCAAAAAGGGAGTAATTTGTTTTCGGAAGCCAAAAGGCTAAACACAAGATCTGTTATTAAAGAGTGTTTGCAGTACAAAACCAAATGCTTTCCTGGCACAGACACAACAGAAATCATAGCCATGTCTATCATCCAAATGGTTTGTTTTAGAAATGAATTCCATAAATTTTCAAACAGCTGCACAGGACTTAGCTTTGCAAATCTATTAAAGTAAATAAAGCATGAACACTGCCTGTCTACTCATCTAGTTGGACTTTATTTTTTTAAGCTCCTTGCTGGATTTATTCATATTGCTGCATTTGACTTTTATTTTGAGGGAATTGTTCTCGTTAAACAGGTGGATTACAAATATTTCATTGTGAAAGGACAGAAGGCTTGGTTCAAGCTTTCTA
>VYZV01038069.1:56133-70628 GCA_013401275.1 Pandion haliaetus | reverse complement strand
AAAAAAAAGATGACAAAACCCCAATGGAGTCTTTGACAGATTGGTATAAACGAGAAAAAGACGACTGTATAAACACAGAGGCCATGTTTGTAAGAACTCATTAATGCCAAATTAAAGCATGAAACATGAGAAGTTGGAACATGCCTATACTTGTTCCAGCCAACAGTAAAAGTGAGGCTTTATCACTGAACAGTATTTTGTTCAAATCAGGCTGGTTTCTTTCCACTCACAACCTCCTACTGAATCAACCACCAGGCTGTTCTCAGGATATTTTTGGTTGACTGGGTGTCAGAAATGTTTTTTTAATGGGAGAGTGACAGATTAAGGGAGGCAGATGTTCAAGCCTGCATATTAAAATAGGTGTCCCTGTAAGCTGTTTCCTGACATATTTCTGTGACCTACAATCTACTTAGGCAAACAAGAGCGCACATGGGTAGTAAACCTCACCAGCCATCCCAGACTGAACTGTATCTTAAAGAATTATGTTCTGAAGGATTTTGTTATTTCTCATCAAGACCAAAGGAACTACTTCTGAAAACAGGGAGTTGATGCTTTCTGTCTGATAGCTGCAAAACTCCTATTACAGACGATCTCTTTGGGACTCCAGAATTAATCCCTCTTCCATGCTTGATTTTCTTCCAGGAGAGTAACCCTCAATAGAAATGTACTCAAATGCAAGCAATAACCACTATTCAACACACCCAGGTGCTGTTCCCTCACATCAGGTAGTTATACCCAGAACCACATGGTTTACACAATCAGAAGGGTTTCAGAAATAAGCTGTTTAGCACCACAACATACTTAAGGGTAGACACAAGAGATCCACTTGCTGAGGTGCCTTTCTAGGTAAAAGGCAGATTACCAGGCACACTATCAATGCCAAGAATATATCAAACATGTCAGTGTTTGTGGAGAGGTCTGCCTGGGATTCTTCAGCCCAGATTCTGCCACGAGAATTAGCAATGCTTTGTGGAAACTGAATCTAGCAGACACATGTTTTTAGCCTGCAAAACAGCTGCTAAAAATGGAAAGAAAAAAAAAAAAAAAAAAAAAAAGGTTTGCTGTCATGGTCAATCTGAGATACAATAAGGAAACAAGGACCAGCCAATTTGCTAGCACTGACAGGATGAATTGAGAAAGGCAGCCCATGCAACTAGGAAGGTCAAAAATCCAAAGGTGCAAAGAATATGCTGCGCTGCACAACAGATGTAGCAATCAACATCTCCTCAGGGGGGTTGTGTGTGTATGTCAACACAATGAAGACCCTTCCCAGCAGTGAACACTTACAGGCTAGCAGCCCCCATTGTGTAGAAGGAGGGTCCTGAACCCAAGTTGGAAATAATGTTCATGAGAAATCCTCCTCACAAGAGGTAAATACACCCTTGGGTCATGAACCTTAGTTACAAGTTGCAGGCTACAGTGTTGGGTAATTCACCTCCCAGGAACACGGCCAGGTTTGTGTAAAGTTGCTGAAACTGAAAAATGGAAGAATGCTGATGGGTGCAGAAAAACTCACTGGGGGAAGTTACAAGAATTTGTATAAAAGATAGGATGGAAGCTAGAAATAATAAAATAGGAAATAGCAAAGAATAGCAACAGTTCTACATAAGAGAAACAGTTCTACAGAAAAACAAAATAAAAACAACTTATACATGTATTTCTGCAGCCAGTAACAATAAGATGGGGAACTAGACTGCCTACTTGACTAGCTTGCCTACACACTTTTAACTGACAACATTAAATATGGGCATAATAAGCATACAGGATGCCTAGTGGAAAAAAAACCAATCAGAGCCACTGTAACATGAAAGTCAAAGCATGTATAAAAGGTGGAGCAAGCTGTACCAAGCAGTAGAGTAGCATCATATGTTGAGTAGTTTAAAACTAATCAGCCAAGCCCTCTAGCCAAGTTAATAAGATGCAATCCAACAGAACTGATATTCTGGGCGAAGAGGAGAAATATACTATTAGCATTTGTCCTGATTTCAGCTGGGATAGAGTTAATTGTCTTCCTAGTAGCTGGTATAGTGTTATGTCTTGGATTCAGTATGAGAAGAATGTTGATAACACACTGATGTTTTCAGTTGTTGCTAAGTATTGTTTAATCTAAAGTCAAGGATTTTTCAGCTTCTCATGCCCAGCCAGCAAGAAGGCTGCAGGGGCACAAGCAGTTGGGAGGGGACACAGCCAGGGCGGCTGACCCAAAGTGGCCAACAGGGTATTCCATACCATGTGATGTCACGTCTAGTATATAAACTGGGGGGAGGTGGGGGTGAGGGATCGCCGCTTGGGGACTAACAGGTCATCGATTGGCGGGTGGTGAGCAATTGCACTTGTATATTCCAATCCTTTTATTGTTAACTGTTGTCATTTTATTAGTGTTATCATTATCATTATTAGTGCCGCCTTTTCTGTTCTATTAAACCATTCTTATCTCAATCTACGAGTTTTACTTCTTTTCCCGATTTTCTCCTCCATCCCACTGGGCGGGGGGAGGCAGGGAAGTGAGTGAGCGGCTGCGTGGTGCTTAGTTGCTGGCTGGGGTTAAACCACGACAGCATTATATTATCAACTATACAACAACATGGTGACAGGAAAACTTCACTTATACCCAGTGGAGAGTAATAAACGTACTGGGACATGTTGCCAGGAATCACCATTTCATGGAGAGTCAGGAAACTCAGAGAGGAGGAAGCAACTCTTGGCTTAGTCAGAAGCACTGCAATAGACCAGTTTTTTCATTTTTCTTTTCTTTTCTATTTTTCTTAAACAACAAGCAAAATTCTTAAAGACAGTATGAAGGGTATTCAGAGACAACTTTGTTCACAAATAAATAGTGCCTATTAAAAACTTAAGAGAGAAACCAAAAGAACCTGGTGCTGCTAAACAGCAGAGTAAGAGGTTTCATGTCCAGATGAAGAGAACAGGGAGGGTCATAAACTCTGGCAGGTATAATATATATGACACACCAGAATAAAGTGTTTGAGGAACAACTTTTAAAAGGCATAAAAAACACAGAAGAAAGAATCCTGCTGGGAATCTCTAGGGTCAAAAAATGATGAAGATATAAAAGAAGTGCTTAGAGAAGATAAAGCCATAGCACAAAAAAATAAATGCATTTCTTGCATGTGTTTTTGGTGGAGGAGGTTGGAAAGACTCCTATGCTGGAATCTCTCTCTACAGCAGTATACGAGAGCACCTATCTCAGATCAAAATTAATGACAGAAGACAAAGGTTTTCTAACGAGCAAATGAGCAGCAACAAATCACCAGAACCTCATGGTAACTGCCAATAGCATAAAGAAACTCAAGACTTAACTACCAACAGTGCTATTCAACATCTGGCTTAAATTTACTTTGTTACCAAAGGAGATCTAGGCAATCACAGACGACTTTACTAAGCCAGGCAAATTGGTGGAAATCATTTTAAAGAATAGAATGAGTGGCCTTATAGACAAATACATTTATTCACCATGAGAGAAACAGATTTTGTGAAGGAAGTCATGCCTCATTATCTATCAAAATATTTGCTAAGGGTATCCATCAGTAGGTATACTGACAACAGAAATCCAGGCTATAGTTATATACTGAAAGGCATTTGACAAGTCCTTAGCCAAAAGATCTTAAATAAACAGCTGGTATAGAGTAAGAAAGTCTTCAAATGGATAAACAAATGGTTAAAAAGCAGTAAACAGAAGTAAATTTTTAGAGCACAAGGAGGAGATGAAGGCGATGTGATTTAATAGGCAAAACAGATTAGCAGGGAAACAGAGACAGAGAGGTGACATGGTTCGCTTTTATCACCCTCAGGGTCCCAGACAGACTGACCTCTGTATTTAGCTGTCCAGTGCTCAGCGCATAGAGCACACTCTCAGGAGGGAATAGATACATCCATACAGATAGCTCCCTTCTGCCTCGAAAGGCAGACTCTATGTATATGGAGCTGGCATTTATCAAATGATTTTTTTTTTTTTTTTTTACAAAAGGTAAAGATTAAATACCTGATGACTAGTGACAAAAACAACTTTGGAAATCTATTTTTCCACTATAAAGATTGGTCAAGTATCTTCTGTTTAAAAGATTTGGTTTGAGGAACCTGAAATACTAAAGAAAGAGTTGGTTTATATTTCAGTTCAGCTGAAATCCTATGCACTTTTATTACAATCAAGAAGAGAGGCACTTCATCCACAAAGAGATGCTCTATATTTAGGCCTGAATGACCTTTCAGTTCTTCCATAGCTAATATTCACACCAACTTTCAAAGAAGTTAGCTTAAGTAGGGAAAGCCATCACTTTTTGATTTTTCTTATTCCCTCTGCACATCCCTTCTCCACCCTAGTTAGCCTTTCTTTCATTATCAAAACTGTGCTTTGTGTATCTCCAGATTTTAGATACCCTTACAACTGCTGGACCAACGGAGACTTATTTTTCTTCAGTCCCCTGGCAGTGCTCAGAGCAAAAGCTGAGTAGGTGCAGGAGCGGGTAGAGGACATAGACATTGCCTGTTCTGATAGCCTTTGCCACCCACATGTTGCAATCAGGCTGGGCCAGATAGCAGAGGAATGGTTGGTGTCATTCCACCGGCTCTCCTCTGCTATAAAACTGCACTTTGTAGCTGACAGCACTGGGAATGAATGAGGTTATATTCTCACCTCCCCCCGTGCCAGACTGGCAATATTCAATTTAACTCCTGTTGCTGAGAAGTCTCAAGCTGCCTCTCCCGAAAAATTTTTATGTTGCCATCAGGTCAAGCATAGTGGGCCCTAAGAGGAGAATGGTGCTTCCTAGGGCTACTGCTGTTTAACTGTTCCTGCTGGGCACAGTAGCCACACTGGAGAAGAGCATGAAGAACTGGGGCAGAGTGCTATTTTTTCCATTGAAATTTCATGAGAAATTATTTGAAACAATGGGGTGGGTTCCTCACATAAGGTAACAGATTTTCTATTACAAAAATAATACAAGAAAAACACCAAAACCTCTAGCTTACATAAAAACGTTAAAAGATTTGAAATACTGAGTATGGAATATTGAAATTAACTGACTTCTGTTCCCTTTCAAAAAAGAATATTCATCCTACATAAAGAAGATATATATTCCCCTCTGACATTTCCTTGAAACATTCTATATATGTGAGAGCAAAACAGAAAAAAAATATATTTTCATACATTCTGAGAACCACTACAGTGGGATCTCTCTACTACTATTTGTAGAAGTATCCTAAGTATGCAGGTGCTTTATTTTTATAAAATAAATTTTTTTGAGGTCTTTGATCCTCGAAGTGTTATTAATTTGAAGAAATACACTTTCTAAGAATTAAAAGCAGATGTGTTTTAGTCAATATTTCACATACCTTATGGAATTTGCTTGCCTGAAACTTTACTCATGTAAGTCCATCAGTTGGCCCATCCCACTCATCAAACATAAAGCTGCACAAACAGAAGTGCTCATGAACTGCTATCAAGGAATTTGCTTTCTAAGACTACATAGAAAATACTGATAAATAATAAATTAAATTACATCTATTCCAAAGAGATTTTCATGCAGTTCTGTCCATGCAAAACAGTTCTATATCCACATGAAATGACAGAGAAATTAAAAAAAGAAGAGAAGTCAACAACTTCTGTATTAGTATAAGGGAAATAGATAAGGAAGTATCTAGTCTACAAACTAAGACAAGAAACTGAATGTACAATATGCATTTTTTTCCACTACACACTTCAGGCCTATCAATATTTGTTTCACGTCAGCAAATTAGATGTAACACATTCACATTTAAAATAGCATAAAACCACATGCCTGCTCCTTCCTGCTGTTCATGTCATCTATGTTTTTTATTGATGTACAATAAAAATCAAGTAAATATTATTTTAATTTGGCAGTGGCTGAGATGATACTGATCATCTCAACAAGACCAATAAAATAAAATAAAAATCGGAAATAAAGTTAAGAAGTACAAGATACGCTCCTTGGATTGATGTAGTGGCATGGTCTATCTCATTTCTTTAAGTTTTAAACATAGCAAAGTTAATTATGAGAATAATTAGAACAAAATAATTAGATTATCATGTAATTGGGTTGAGGGGAAACAAATCTTTATAAAAATCCTAGAGGCTACAGAAAGGCCCCAGGAGATGTGAGTAGAGCTGTTAGGAGGCCTTAACTATGATGTCAATTTATTTGCATCCAGCTGTGTTTATTGAACAATGATTAAAAAAGGAAAAATGCCTACAAGATATTTACTGGGTATGTAAATCAATACCCTTCACTACTAGAAAGCTAGCAGTATGTTGGCCATAAACCAGCAGATTCAAGGCATGCTCAACACAGTGGTGTGGGAAGAGACAGTGGCTTTGTTTTAACAAGCTATACTAGCACCCTAAGCAGTGCACTTAGAACAGTCATGGAAATTATTGATGGGCAGAGGGGAGATGAAGCATTTCAGCATATGTCTGCCAGGAAGAAATGAAGAATTCTCTAGTTTCGGCAAACGGCAATGAGAAAGCGTAAAGACAGCAGACACTGCCCTGGAAAGGAGATGAAGGAAAGCTCCTACTAGGATTTCACTTATTTAACTGACTGCGGCAGCTGGTTACCTAAAACAGAAGGTGATAGTGTAAGAATCTAATTTCAGCCCTAAGGAAATTAGGTGTGTGACATCTATAGAAGCTGTACTTACATCACTGCCTTTTTAAAAGCTTTAACTCAGCATCGTTTGTGCTCAAGTCATCACTGATTTTAGAACTGCTTTAGTTTTAAAATAACCCTTATTTCTGTGATATCCCATTTGGAAAGTGGATTTTGGAGTGGAGTTTGCCCTTCTGTGGAATTTCTACAGTGGTAAAAGTCTGCGTAAATCACAGCTGGCCATAGGTTTAATTCATGTGCAATTTAGACAGTAAGTTCTCCAACAGGACAAAACCACTCAAAGCACTCCTATAGTTACAGCGGCACAGGATGACAACACTACCACTACGCTAGTTACTACACCCATGGAAACAACTCCTTCTGCTCTACTAGCTTATGCATCAACCTCACAATACATTTTCTTCAACTTATGCTTCTAATAGGTACCTGAAATAACACATCGCTAGCTCCGTATCAGGTGTTCAGGAGCCTGGCTGCCGTAATCGCCTCCAAGGCTGTTTTATCATGGGGAAACAAGTCTTTTCTTGCAATACACTTTCCACAGCACTACTTACACCGAGAGTGATAGAGTGGTAAGGACAATCCCCTCTCACTGAAATACTGTGTTTCATTTGATTTAAAATATTTTATATGACAATCCAGTCTGACTGAAGAGGGTAATTACGTTTAAGCTATTCATGTCACTTGAATCTGAGCCCCAATTTTAGGACTTTTTCTCTTAAGCTTGTCCAAACGTAGAGCATCTATTCAAGGCACCCATGCTTTCAAAGAGTTTGGAGGAAAAACTGATCCCTTCTTTTGTAGGTCTGCATGATATGTAAGGATGTTTAATTCAGCAACAGCAATGAAGTTCTTCATTTGAGTTCTTAAGCATTAAGTTTTTTGGGATTCTTTAATTTTTCAAATTATTCTCTTATGAGAAAGAAGTACTTTGGAGAAAAGCATTTGAAGATCCTCCCCAGCTGCTACAGTCTTAGTAAAGCTTATTCAATCCAATGCTGTTAACACTACTGGCATTAAAAAGAAAAATACATCGCTCCTGCTAGCTATGCCACTCAGGAACTGTCTGCTGTAAAAGAAAAGTTTCAGTCTAGTAAAACATAAAGGCTGATCACAGAGGCCCTAAAAGAAAGAGAGAGACACTCCAGAGGGAGTTATGATTTAATGACTGTTCTGACAGTTTTTATGAGATTGCCTGAAATATCAGAATTTTTGTCAAATATTTCTCTGTTGCCAACCATATCACATTAGATGAATTTACTAAAGCTTAAGAACTTCTCTAAAGAATTAGCAAGAAATGACAACTGGGATAGCACCGCAACCTGGGCTTTCCCAAAATGAAAACACTGAATATGAGGAAATACTTTTTGTCACATGAGGCTATAAAAAGTAGTGGAAAACACAAATCTAGAGGCATTTAAAAATTGGTAATGGATGGTAACAGTCAGATGCACCTAAGTAGAAATCAAGTCAGGATATTAATAGATCCACTCTATTACATCATCTGAAACAAAAAGAGGGTCAAGTGTACAGAGTAGGTGTGCTTTCATTTCAGCAATACGGAGCAGACTTTATAGCTATGCAAATCAAACTACAACACAGAAGCAATATGATTTATGCATTCTATAACAATATTTACTACCATTACTATACAGCTGTATCAATGACCGATTTTTAGTTACTGTACCTAAACTACTTCTATCGCTCCTCAGTTAGGAAAACTCTGTAGGTCTTTAAATTACCTGACCATCAATCCTGCCTTCACTCCTGCATTACAACATCACAAATAACATCACTGAGCAGAACTTTTTCACCCAAAGTTCTTAACACTCCTTTGTAATTTCCATTTTATAGATAGAAGGAACAGAGAAGTGATTTGGTTACTTAACAAGCCAGGAACCGACCACACTGAATTCAGCCTCCTAGCACTGTTTAATACACTACCCATCTGAGCAAACAGCCCCGTAGGGTCAGGATGCAGCTGAGCTAAAACTCAAAAGGAATGTGCCATTTCTTGATAGCAAGTAGATGATGTATTCCCTTCTGCTGCCCTGGCAGGTCAAGTTTGGAAAACGAGTATGTGTCTGCATGCAGACAAGCAGAGGATCAGACACACAGATACCACACTGCTGCACTGCACTTTTAGCAACCTTTTCAGTTTGCCTGCTTTTCCCAGAATTATTGAGTCCTCTCCAATACAGACCTTGTAGGGTATATAACAAAGCAATATAAAGGCTAGCACATGATGAAGCCTTAGAGAACTAGTTTCTCCAAGAGAAGAAAGCAACACAACCACCAGCTTAATAGATTCCACTGTGCTAACCTTGTGAATATTTTTGCTTGACAGGACTGCTTACAGATTAAGAAGAAATTACCCTATTCTGCTATTTCTAATAATCATAATTCCATTGCTTTTCTTAGATAATCTATACAATCTTTGAAAACTCTATAAAGCAGACACAGTTCATTATTAAATTCTTCACATTTTGAGCGTGGTAAATTATCTAGTTGACATTCAAGTTTCGACTATCTTTTTTTGTAACTGAGTCTGATTGCTCTCGCTCACCAGCATGTTCACATAACGTTATTTTTATTTTTACTGGATAAATTGAAGGATTAAGTTCCAAGACATAAAGGATGCACCACAGTCCTTATCATGCTAGACACAGACAACAACAATATTGAGCATGAATACATGCTACTATTATAAAAGACAGTGCCATTTGCACACAATGAATTAGGTTTGGAAAAGATACACCAAGTGCTAGAGAAAGCAATTTTTGCAGGGTTCACTGTATACTATTTTGATACCTCAAGAGTGGCTAATGTTAAGTGGTATACTTGGCAGCTGTTAAGTCTTGAGGTCATTATGGGCTTTCTTAGCACAAGTAGATTAGATGAAATTTCACTAAGACATTTTTTCTCCGGAATTCAGCATCATGTCACTCAGCAAAATATGCTGACATTAAGTGGCGTTTAGATAACGTTCAACTATTCAGTGCTTCAGTGGCAAATGCATTCCTTGTAGAGGCATGAAAAACAACAATCTTGTTTAATCTCTGACTTTCCAACATGAGCTGTCTGATGAATATACCACATACAGGGAAGGCAAACCAAAAAAAACCCCAAGCAATTAGTGGATAAACTCTAATCATACAAATAAGGCTAATTGTACAGACGGGAAATCTTTTCAGTTCACTAAAATCAGATGCTAAACATTCCTCCCATTCATAGAAAAAGCCTTCATACGTGCAAACAAGCACATGAAAACTAGCGAACTAATCAAGCTGATTCTTCTATAAAGAACCTCTATGCTCTGTAAAGGAAGAAAAAACATTACTTCTGGTTTTGTATACCAGAGACCCACATGAATGCTACTATAGCTAGGGCCTGTGCTTTGTAATGACGGACATGGGAGAAGCAGAAAAGAGAGTAATTGCACATTGATGTTGTACTCTTGATGTAGCGGGCAGAAGCAGCAAAAGCAACTGGCAGGCTGTTTCAGAGCTGTGCTTGCTGCACAGAACAGGGTATTGCAGGAAGACTGGGAGCAAGTGTGCTTGCCAAGCTACTTCTACCGAAAATCCAAAAATAAGAGCATATGTTCCTTTATACACGGGGCCTGAATTACAGGTAGGGTTCAGCCTCGCACTCTCCACCGGCTGACTGCTCTCAAAAACCAATTCCCCACAGCATGTCACCATCATCACGAAGCTGGCCTATGCCTTGAGTACTATCATGTATCTTCATCATACAGCTAAGGAAAAAACCTGGCGTCATACAAGAATCATCTCCCTGCTCCCATTTGCTGCACTCCCAAGCACTCCCAGAAGGAGGCACAATACCAGTTTAGAATCTGCAATACTTCCATAACCAGATGGGATGCCAATTTTCGCGTAAGAAGCCAAAGGATTAAGGGACTAAAATAAAACAGTATTTACTGTGGCAGCACATCCAACATATATATGACCACTTAATTATTAAATTGAACATTAAATAACAAGATTTGTTAAAGTGCTTTTTACATTGTTACTTTTTTTTTTTCATTTCTCAACTTACAGCGTGTGTGTATATATATATTTTAGCATTCACTGTATTCCATTAAATTATTTCTTTGGCTGTGACACCATAGCTGCATGAGTACAGAAGAACTGCTGGATAATTAGAGTGAAAGTTGACTGTTTAGAAATATTATTCCAATTATTTAAGTTTGGATTCTACAAATTCTACAAAAAAATATTTAATACTATTTAAAAGCTCTTTTGTATAATATTTGCATTCTATGTGCAAGTGCGGAACACTGCCAGTATTTCTGTTATGTAGCTGCCATATAATAAACTAGAAATGCTGATAACTTTCTCATTAAGGCAGTAAAAAAAAATTTGTATGACTTGCATGCTTACTACATTTCTAGTATTTGTATTTAATAAGAAGGAAGCAGACCACTCCCGCATAAAACCATCTTAATACTGAGGGAAACTCTTAGCTTTGTACATTCCAATTCCTGCCTCCACCAGGTTTCAAGGCTTGTTTGATCTGGTATCCTCCAACTTTGGCAAAAGTGCTATAAAGCAGTATAAACTACACTGGAATTCTAGAGAGGACTGCCAGCTACTGGAGTTATGAGAGCTACTACCGAGTTGTGACAAGTAGTAGCTGCCACAGGAGGTTATGCAGAGGCACACTGGAAGTTAGACCACCCAGCATGAAAAACAGTAAGAGGTCTCAAAATAGGACATGAGCACATTCCGGTCACTGGTAAAAATTTGTTTTCATCAGGCAGTCAAATGAGCAGAGTATACACTTCCTGCCCAGATTTTCTAAATTTCAGCAGCACATTGCCCCAGCTACTCCACCTGGACCAAGTGCTCCTATGCACTTGATGCTTCACCAGATGGACTGAGACAGACAACTGATATGCTTGTTTTCCATAACACTATTCCCTTGCCCACAAGCCTGACTGATGGACCAGATTCCACAGGATGTAACAAGCCTTGAAAATTGCTCTGAAAATGGACAGCTATTCCTGGATGCTTGTCTGACAACATAAACATGTACCTAAGATGACATATTACTGGCTACACAAGAGTCTGAGAGCATGAATCTGTGAAAACAGCAACATGCTGACTGTTGGTGAGTGCTACTGCCCTCAGCATGCCATCTTTGGCAAATTCTCCTTTCCTACCTTACCATGTGCAGGGCACGAGGAGGAAACCAGAACTAACATCATCCACCCTGGTCCATTCTCATGAGTAATCTCATATCCCCTTTTCCTTCAAGCAATTGCAGGACAAGATTAAAACTCTCAGGTCAGTCTTCTTTCAGGTCTTGGTAATGCACAACAAAGAAAAAAGTATTGTTTGCAATTTTTTTTTTTCCCCAGCATGAAACATGCCAGTGAGACACACTGAGGCTGCCCTTCAGAGACACAGGTTGAACATCAATAGTGCAGACATCCCTCTACCACCTGTCTGAAGCTACTCAGAAGATTTCTTCACTCTGGGTCAAGTCTACCAGAAATCACCACCTTATCCTTTTGTGCAGATTCAGATTTCTAGGGAAATCCATGTGGATCTGGGCACTACTCAGTGTAAGCAAAGGCGACCAAAGTGTTATTTCTATCTCTGTAGGGATTCATCTGATTGTTTATGGAGCTGAAAAGAGTAACAGTAAAGGTTTATCTAGCATACAATAGTCAAGACTAATTCAGAAAACTTTCCACTTGACATAACAGCACTTCTTTAATCTACTTTACCCAAGCAATGACCCAAAACCATAAATGAACCAGCTTTAGAGCTCCTCCGTAAGGTGAAAAATACACAACGCACTGCACAAGTCAAAATGCTGATTCAATATAAATTCACACTTTGGTTCAAATTTTATAACCTCTTTTTTTTTCCCCCCTGAAGAGTACCATAGAGTTTGTCCAAGATAGTGCCTCATCCAACCTTGCCATTGTATCATTATGCTTGACCCGGTATCATTTGCTGTTCTACAGTTGATGTGAAAACTTAAAACCCATTTAGACTTCAGATAGTACATAGTGATTTGAAAGAGGTGGATCATGTGCCGCACGCTATATCAGTTTGGTGTGTTGTGCTGCGGATACCTAGTAAAGTAATGGAAGCACAGCCTGCTTCCAGCCACTCTTGCAGCTCTTCTGCATTAACTTGGTACTGGAAGAGATGTTTGCTTTCTAGTTGCAGACACACGTCTGTTGATTACATAAAGAGCCTTGAACCTGTCTGTAGATTACACCACAGTACTGAGAGAGACAGCTTTGCTCAAACATGCTAATAATTTACCAGGTATATTGCAGAGGTGATTAATGGTTTCTTGCAACCTGCTGGTGCTTCCATAGCCACACAATTAGCTCACCCACATGCTTTTATAGAAAATGATGGGATCCTGCTGGGCACTAGCAAGAAGCTGGCAGAACATCTGTTCTGTTATGTACTGTTCTTGAGCAGCTTAATTTACAGGGCTGGTTTAGGTCAGTGCCACTTAGAGACACAAAGGAAACTGTCAACAGCTTTTACCTGGGATTTTGCAAGAACCTGCTTTCACTTCAGAGATCTGTCTTCTATTGGTTATAATGATATCCTCCCCTACCCTCTCATTTCCTCACCCCAGCCTCTATCTACTACTTGCTTATGATAATAAATATTCACAAACCTGGGAACATGAAGTGACTGATTTTTTTATTAGCTTGCAACCTGCATACATAAACTATATCCTTATGCATAACTTTCTGTTGGCACCTCCGAGTGCACTTATTTTAACAAGAATGTAAATGCCTTTTTGATGACCAGGTGATTTAAAGTCTACAGGGAGGTATATGATACATTATGCCTCCCCCCCCCCGCCCAACCACCAACCAAAAAAACCTGGACATTATCAGTCTGGTGTAAGCAAAGACTGCTGCAGCTGGGTTTTAATTGAAAGTTTTTAAAAGGTTAACTGTCAGCCTGGGCTGTAAATAACAGAAACAAAACAAGATGTTAATGTAGCAAACATCTGATTTATTTACAACAAATAAAGGATTACATCCAGATGAAATCATCTTCCTTCCTTCAGTAATCTTGGTAAACATGTTTTCAAGACTTTATTTTTTTCTTGGAATGGAAACATCTGAAAATTGTTTTGAAAAAGAGATACCTGGCAGAACCAGCTGGTAGGGTGTCAATGGTGAGGGTGCTAAGGCCGCATCTGTGAGAACAGCCTAGCAGAAACTTGATTTTGCCTCTCCTTTTCCCAAGAGAATTCTGTAGCCTCTAAGGTGAACCAGCTGGTATGGGTTTTCAATTGCATATATGCAGACTTTGTGCACTCCGCTACATAAAGTAAATACTGTAGGTTACAGTAGAGCAAACTTCTGAAACTTCAGTCTAATTATGCCACAGTGCTGGTCCCAGAAAGGGAAGGATGGGAAGGGAAGAAGTAAAGCTCAAATGTTTTCAGTGCTTTGGGGGTTGGGGTGGGGAGGGGAACAGCAGGTGCAGGCAAAATCTTAGCAGTACACACAAGGTCGCATTCACAACAAACTGCTGCATTCAGCACTTTCATGGATACGTGTGTCTGGGGTTAAGCCCTACATATCAATGCACAGTACCTGATCAAGCATGTATATCCTCTTGCAAGGCAATCAGGAAGGCAAATACTGTCCTGACGATGGTCCTCAGGAATAAAAATGGAAATAGCTTTATCCTAATACTCCGTTCTCCATCCTTTGTTCCTCAGAAGTGTCCTCACAAGCTGAATACCAGCACAATAACATTGGCAGCAGATGCTTTTTCTGTCTTGTGCAGTCTAGCAAAGGAGGGGAGGAATTAATCTCTGCATCCACAGCAA
>VYZV01038069.1:29726-46252 GCA_013401275.1 Pandion haliaetus | reverse complement strand
CCAACGTGGCCAGGGGAGGGGGTGGGTGGGGAGTGAGCGAGCAGCTGTGTGGTGCTTTGTTACCGGCTGGGCTGAAACCAAAACCATGACAGTGAGCTATAGGGTAACCCCTAATTTTGGAAGCTCCACAGGGCCAAGCCTGTCTTTCTGATAGGCTTGCAGAGTGTCTTGCAAAAAGGATCTTGGTCTCAGGACTGAAGCTATTCGGAGCCATCAAAAGGAGGCAAGAGCTGCTATACAAATTTGGAACATGATAAAAGAAAGGTTGTGTTTACACAGGTAGTATTAAATAAGGCTTCCAAAATGCTGTTATCTTCCTTCTGACTGGAGAAAAACCCCACTTTGGTAATATAAATCCATTAGATCCCTAGAGATCTTTTGCAGGAACGGCTTTAATGTTTTTGAACCAGACAGACATGCATTTACTTTGCCTGTGTTTTGGGCCAAAACTGCAACTAGAAAGACCAGCAATTCCATTGATTTCAACTGAACTACCATTTTTTTAACTTACCCGCTGAGAGTCTAGCCATTTGGCATACGGAACAGAGACCACACAAAGGAGACATGTTTCGAATCTCAAGATACACCCATCCCTTCTAGAGAGCATCCTGTAGGACAACATGAGCATTTGAAATAGTAGATGCTAGATTCAAGAGGGTGGTTTGCAAAAATACTATAAATATCAAGTCTGCTGTCTATATGAATAATTTCTTATCTATCAGAACTATGAAATGGAGAAACTGTGAACAAGTGTTTCAACACATAAGTACAAACATTTTTATAACATATGACTCAAACTGGTATAAATACTCTTGAAAACATTGTGGTTTGAAGTGAAGGCACTTAAAGGAGAAGAAAGGCATTAGTTAAGGAACCAAATATGACTCAGAGGAGCTTGGTGGGAAGAAAGACTGGAAGGAAAAGGCACGAGTACAGTCATCAGTTTCCCAAGTGCACTGAAAAAGACACAAGGTAACTAAAGAGAAATTTTATGCTAAACAGAATTTGGTTTACTCTTCTTTTCCCTAGTATATAACCTAACTCTTTGCTTTGCTGGATCCCATCTGTTCTCATCTTTGAGAGTGATCTCAGGTGACTTTGAGGAGCCATAAAGCGGGTAAATAAACCAATAAAAAAAATGTGCACATCCTCTTCAGGTACATACCACTTTGGGCAGACTAACTAGTCCTGGGAATTTGGATGCATTTTCCACCAAACTGAAGTGTTATGAGGACTGGCACACACCAGGTCTCCAGATGAGTTGTTTCCCAATGTAAGGCAGAAGCCTTCTGACAGGGGAAAGCCAGCAGGGGAACAGCTTGTCACCACCAGTGACTCTGAATTATCATACCCTGTAATGGCAGGTCTAACTCACCTCCCATCTTTTCAAAGAAAGGAAAAGTGTTACCAGGCTGAAAGCTCATATTTGTCATAATCCTCATTCTGAAGCTTACCACGTAAATGTTGTGGAAACTTCCCTTTACCTACTGGAGAATGTTTTTCAGAATCCAATACCATAAATTCTATATGTACTATCAATTACATCAAGCACCAGAAAAAAACACCTTTGCACAAAGGTGCAGGAGAGAGGAAATCTGACATAGCTATTCTTTAAAAGAAATAAAAAATGACACATGGAGAAATCAGGGGAAAGATGACCAAGGAATTCCATTTTTCTGAAAGTACAGGGAAAGTCTCTGAGTGTAGTACCTTTTTCACTCAGCACCAAAAAATAAGTCTGAAGACATATGCAGAAGACATTATATCCATAGCCTACGCACAGAAAACAGATGTATGATAGCTCTAAGGCTTCATCTTAAAGTAGTCTATCGCAGTTGATCCACAATATTTAAGCTAAGCAGGTTTTCTTCATAATTCTTCTATTCCTACCATGTACATCAGTTAATGCAGATATTTGTTACCATAGTAATAAATCAGGCTGTAGAAGTACAATTCGAATGCTATCAAACAGTACTGTAACTAAAAAAGCAAAAATTGAAGTAGTTATTTTTGTTGAGTGTTTACTAACTTTTATGTTATGTTTTTTGTAAGTATTTATTCACAAGAATATCTGGGAATACCAAAGGCTTTTCAAATCAACATGCATATTTAAACCAAATGTAATAGCATGAACATTTTTAAAATGCTTGGGCCTGTCTTAGAAAGGCAAAAAAAAGCGTGTATTCTTCTCTAAGCATTCCCAAGTAGCTTTGATTAACTTAAACATGCTTAAGAAATACAGATACACTCACATACTTCACTGACTGGGAATCAGGGGTAACTTTGATTTCAAAGGGAAAGGAAGGAATATATCATCCTTTCAGTCTGGAGGAAAGATTTAACATTTTAAGTTTGGTGTACAAATCTTCTTTTTTTTTTTTTTTTTTAATAATTTGTCGTTCTATCTTGAATATAAAAGTCATCTGTTTCTATAGGTCTGGAATGCACCTTAACCTTTCTTCAGCTTTTTTCACAATAATTGTGTTTTGCGCTAAGCCTTACCCTTTTTTCCCCTCCCTCCCTTTTTAAAGTCTCACATGCTACAGTATATACATCCAGGGCTAATAAAATACTCATCGATACCCAGAGGATACACTGGAAGGTAAGTATAACAGCAGCCCTATTAAAATGCCTCTACTTGATATGAAATCGCTTTACAAAAATTTCAATTCTGGAAAATTAGATAAAAAACAGAAGAGAACCAGGCAGATGACCAATATCCCTGAGAAGTACCTAATACCATTCACATTGATTTTAATATATTGTTTTGGCAACTGCATGTGCTCTGTGAATCTAAGATACTGACAAAATATCTCCTTCATCACAGAAAGATCACAAAATGGAACCAGGATGCTTCATGTCATTTTAGGAGGCAGAGTGGTCATGAACATTTGTATAAAACTCTTTCAGTGTGGAAACCGCTGTATTCTAGGATATTTGATCATCTTAAAAAAAAAACCCCAACAAAGTATAGTTTTGTCTGACTGATGTCTCAGGTTAAGGAAAAAGCTGCATTCAGTTTCTTGGGAGTCAGCATTACTTCTCACCAACGTGGTGGTGTATATCTCAGTTGTAAGAAATTCTCATAATCGTCTCCTCATGGATTTCTCCTCCCCCAAGGGTAACCTCAGTAGTCTATGGCTGATTCACCAAGATCGACAAACTCACTGTAATTATTGGTATTTCTATGCTTGATGTTACCAGAGGCTGAAAAAATAAGCTATAATGGAATGATACTGCAGAGCAGAATCTGTATTTTATGCTGTTGGCATGCTTAGAATTTAGCAGGATATATATCATTTCTTCTATTTATTCATTTATTCTGAATTCATTTAATGTAGAATGTAATTTCTATTTCTCATCAATTGGATTCACTTAATACTGTACTGTTTTATTTGAAATTACATATGGTTACGAAAAAACTAGGTAAGTGCATAAGATAGGGTAGTTACTTTCTATCAGTGTGCATGACTTTCTTACATACACTCACACACTCTTAAATTTCCAATTATCCAAAGCAAAACTTTACACAAAGTATACTCTAAAAATAGTAGGGACAGATTTTTCACTCTCAGGAAAGCCAATTTCAAATGAGAATCACAAATACAGAACAAAGAATTCCATATAGCACTCCCTACACAAAGCAATGTTCTTATTATGTTTAGATACCTAGAGATACTCATTTTGCTTTATGATTATGCCCTCAAAAATGTTCATTATGTACGAGATTGACTTTAGGAAGACAGGTTCACATATACAGTAAGCGACCACTTGTGTTACTGGCTTATCTTTGAATAGCTGTTTAATAATTTAACTTCTGCAATCACACAGCTCATAATTCACTTCAAAATTTTATGCATCAGAAATTTCTTCTTGTCTCTTGCTTAGCTCAAAAACAACGTCCTTGCATGATAGAACAGGGTGCCTTACTACATCAGTTTAGGGACACATTCACAACCAAGGGAAATCAGTCTTCCAATACAGAGAATATATCACTGTCATCACTTCTCCTAGAGATGTTAAGTGTAGTTTTAAAATGCAATGACTAAGAAATTTTCCAAAACTCATTGTGCCAGGCTTTAGTCTCCGTCAAACACAAATGCTATGCATTTCCGCCCGCCCCCCCCGCCCCGCTTCCATTTTTTTTTTAAAGCCATGAAATTACAGCTGTAAATACTAGTTTTTCATACAGGTAATTGTACATCCTACAGCATGTTAGGAAATAATTGCACTGAATTATAACAATGTGAGACAAAAAGGTGAAAAAGAAACTGGAACAACTATTTTCATTACATTCAGCATTCATTTTAAAACATGGAAATAACATTATTAAAACTGTAACTAGCATAAAGAACGTAATTTTTCTTTTGCTTTCACAATGCTTGGCATAAATCTATTAAAACAGCCAAAACTACATCAATAAACTGTTGATGTTATTAAACTAAATAATTCAGTGTCAGGAAACAAAGTAAAATTCAAAACCAAACATCAAACTAACTACGTAAATAATATATCCATGCAAATAATAGATGCTTTCAGTTTTTGCCCAAAATAAGAAGCAAAGTTTACAATAAAGTAAAAGCTTTTGATTTGACTCCTCCTGAGTCATATAAAACATCTTTAATAAAAAAAGACTAGAGTTAGAGGGCTAACCTTGGCTGGAGGCGACCGATACGGTTGGTATTTCAGGGCATGCACCCAAGACATGGGCTACAGAGCTTAGGTGTCTTCTGCTCCCCACAAGCCTTCAGACTCATGCTTGCCCTGCCTCAGGGCATGGGCTGGGTGTGCCAGTGTATAAGGGCAACGGCATCTCAAGGAAATGGCAGTCACAGGACCACACTGTCTCTCGCAACAGCATCCTCACTATCCCCAGCCTACAGAGCTGTTCTTTGTCCGTCTCATTCATGAAATTATTGCTTCAGTAAACACATGCATTGCTACAGAAAAATGCCTGGGGCTACAGTACTGTTTCTGCTGTAGGGCCAAATAGTCCGTTTTCCCATGTTTTGCAAGAGGAATGCCTTTCAGTTATGCAAGATAATCACTGTCTGGACCCATACAGCATTCAGTCACACTTAACATTCAACAGAGCTTTGCTAGACAGATAGATGCTGAACTGGTCCGTTAGTTCACAGAAACTAACTTGGTTACAGTTTATTATTAACTAACACAATTATAATTCATTATTTTCAAACATTACACCCTTAGAGCCACATCATTTTTCATATTTGCAAAGCTCAAGTTTTCCAGTCTTTGTACTGATGGCTAAAATTTTAATATACATAAAATAAAATATATGTCTTAAGTCAGGAAACTGTTGGCCTTTACTGTTAAAAGTTAATCTGATACAGTTAACAAATCTGGATTCAACCAACTAAAGGGGTTAATTCTACACAGATCTATTTCTAATAAGATATCAGCGCCTCACCTCCATTCAGTACATATACTGAAGATGTTGGAACTCCCAGTAAGTCCATTGTTCATCAGAAACTGAGCGGCACCCCCTTGGGAGGCAGGACAAAAACCAGGCTGCACAATATCTGGGCTTTTGTGAGTTCATATTCACAACCTGAATAGCAGAGGGAATAACCAAGTGATACAGAAATTTCTCAGGATTCACTAAATCCTCTTCAGGCTAGAGGGGAAGACAAAAGACCAAGACCTATTCTGACACCACACAAAACTACTTATTGGTCACCTAAGGAGGGAAAACCCCAAAAGAAGCTAAGTTTACAAGCTCCATCCCTCAGTCTCACTGCTCCAATTACCAGAGCTTCTTGCACACCAAGTTCTTTGTGTGAGAGCCAGCATCATATCCAAATGTCTGGGCATTTATAGGAGGCCACGACTGCTTAACATGAGCAAACTAGATCAGATCAAAAGTCTGTATAGCCTCTACCAGCCTTTGATGCTGGCTATGTGCTAGAAGAAAAAAACCTGGAATTTTTATATATAGGCTGAGCCAAGCCACACATGTCCTACTGCTCCATTAGCGGCAAAAGGCTGAACAAGGCAAATGTGGGCCTGCTGGTGAATGAGGCGGGTGACTTCGTGACAGCAGATACAGATGTAGCTGAGCTACTCAACAACACCTTTGCCTTAGTCTTGTCCAAAAAGGCTTCTGTACTTGGTCAAAGGGTTCAAAGAGAAGATGAACTATCAGTAACATATAAGGACTGAAGTAGAAATTACTTAGGAGACATTGGTCCTTACAAGTCATTGGGATCCAACAAGTTGCATCTGAGGGTATTGAGAAAACCGGGTGTGTCCTTGAAAGGCCATTCTCTGTCATCATTAGAAATTGATGGAGACCAGGAGAGACACCCAACAACTGGAGAAAATGTCTTCAAAAAAAGTCAAAATGTCGATGTGGGGAACTACAGGCCAGACAACATAAGTCACTCGGAAGATCATGGAGTGAGTCCACTTTGAACACATTTTGGGGCACATAAAGTAGAATAAGGTGATTGGGAACAGTCAGCATAGATTTATTGAGGCTAAATCATGCCTAACTAACCCGGTTGCCTTCTATGATAAAATGACCACATTCATGGATAAGGAAAGAGCAATAGGTATCGTTTACTTTGACAAGGCTTTCAACACCATCTCCCACATTATTCTTGTTAGGTCATTACAGTCTGGAAGGATGGATTGAAAAAACTGGCTGGATGATCGGGCTCAGAGGCTGATGGTAAATAGGTTGTACTCTATCTGGATGCCTGTGACAAGTGAAGCACTGCAGGGATCAGTCCTTAGACCTGTCCTGTTTAACATCTTTATGAATGCCATGGAAAAGGTGACAGAATGCACACTGTTCAAATTTGCAGATAACACCAAAATGAGGTGTCAAGAAGGATCTGTATAGGCTGGAAGAATGTGCTGACAAGGCCTTTTTTCCTCCATGAAACTCCAGCAGTGCACCAGGTTTCCCAGAGAGGTTGTGCTATCTCCATCCTTGGAGGTTTCCAAGATGTGACTGAATAAAGCCTTGAGTAACCTGCTCGGACCCCAGAGCTGACTGCTTTAAGCAGGAGGTTGGACTAGAGCCTTCCTGAGGTCCCTTCCATCCTGAACTACACTGTGATCCCATCCTGCCTGCAACCTCTTGCAAACTGAAATGGTAAGAGTATTTCATTAGGTGACTCACAGGTTATGAGAACACAAACATATTCAGCTGCCTTCACACACAGGGGAGAGAAACTTCAGGCTAGATTTTGAGCAAGCAGAGCTGGCCTGGTTAAATTTCTGATAATAGTTCAACATCTCAAAGTTAAAGGTGCCCAAGACACTGCTACCTTCCTGTACCTCTGAAAAATGTTTTGGTAGACAACTGCACCAGACACTTGTCTTTTACCTATGTCCACAGGTTTGTCTGTCACCCAGAAAAACTGTTCTCTGAAGAAGTCTCAAACAGGCACAATTTGCTTTAGAAAAAAACCAACAAAACCTCAAATCAAAACCATTCTGTATCAACAAGAAACTTCATGTTGAATTTCCCTGTACATATGCATCAAAAGATGACCAATACTCCTCTTTATATTGTAATAGAGCTTTACTCCAGAAAAAAAAGACCTAAACAAAACACTAATTAAATAAGAGCTATACAGAACTGGAAACTGTCATCTTTTTAAACTGGGATGAGTAAAATACCATTTTTCCCCCCTGTACAAATGCCCTTTGTCTACCAGTTACCATCTCATGACTTAAATTTACATCCATTGTGAAGAGTCTGTTAAGTCACACAGCTAAGTTCAGCATACAAAAAGCAAACGCTTTTTTCTTCTCTTAGTCCACCATAATATTCTCTTTTACCTAATCCTCCTCTACTCTGTCTTCTCTCTCCACTCTTTATCTCCCATTTCATTCCCCTTCCTCAAACCTTTTATTGTACATACAAGAAGAAACCTATTCCTGCCAAACTCTATCTTCCATACTTTTTTAATGGTACAATGTGCCAAGAGACTCTTGACATCACACAGCTTTCACATAACTATAATGTTCTGAATCTGTCTTTGTTATTTGAAAGTTTGGTCCAAGTCTCTTTGGATTTATCAGAGTTACATAAGACTGAGGACAAAAACCCAAATACCTTACACGTGGTGGGAAAAACCACCGTCAACTGGTTTTTTTGGTGCTGAAAAGAATAGACCTTGCCTTTTCATCTGACAAGTAAAAAGAGTTCTTAACATATCTTTGTTATTGCTTGTGGGAAAGAAGACAGTAAATTGACAGTCACATCTAACAAACGTCATTGAAAATTTAAATATATGGCAATCAAAAAGATCTTAAAATAACTGAAGTCCTTCAATAATTTTCTGATAAATTATGAAAACATGATATAAACTTCTATTTCTAATAATTAAACCTATTTTCTAGCACTTATGACCAGGGAAAAATGTTACAGAAGGGAAAATAAGCCTTTTTAGTAAAAACAAGCCAGCCAAGAAAAACAGTCAATGTTGATTTTTTATTTTTTTTTCCTAAATTTAAATAATAGTTTGAATAAAATCAGAAAAATGCTGAAAAGCAACTGCAGATTTATGGGCTGTGATATAACTACCCACAACAAATTAGTCAACTTAAAATATCTACCTAAAAATCATGCTCATTTATGTTTGGAAAGAAAGTATCAAAATTAAAATTAAGCAATTTTAAAATGGAGAAAATGAGGACAACATGAAAATTCTATGCAAACTGTAGACAACCAATAATTCCATTTCCAAAATCCAGCCAGAAATAAAGCCGGTGGTCTGAACAGTGCATGTATTTAAAATATTTGACCATAATTGGAGTCTTCTGAGTCCACCACTATAATTTACTCCTTTATTGTCATCTGAAGGGCTCCCTACAGGGTTAGGAATGCAGTTTCTTGCTGAAGGGTGACTATGGTTTGAAGGATTCTGGCTCTCAGTACCAATGATAGAAATGATAGGAATATCTTGCAGCAAGAGCTTTGTGTTCATGCAGATAGTTTTCAGTCCTAATTTGAATATTTCTTCTGCCCTAGAGAAGATCAGTCAACAACTACTGATTACCAGTCACTTGTTCTTTATATATTACTCAGGCCTGCCTACAGAGAGACTGAATAAAAGGACAGAAATTTACTACACCCAATGTTTAACAATGCCTCAGTACTATTTTAGCAAGTCCTTAAAATACGGGAAAGATTTTTTTAATTACAATTTTGAAGTATTATTCATATATCTGAAGTGTAGCTTTTACTGATGTGATAATTTTTTTTGAACTTGTATTAACACAGCCCATAATATAACATCAGGGATCTATTTGCCTCAGAGGCCTCAAATCAGCAAAGCATTTAAGAACATACTTAACTTCAAGTTTAAAAAAAAAAACAAAAAACCAACTCTTTAATTTACTACTGAATCAGGTGTTGCAAGTTTAAATGAAAACCTGAAAGTTTGACCAGAAAAATTTGTCAATTTTTGACTGATAACCTTTCAGCATCATCCTCAGATATTAAGCTTAATGTTAGAAATGTGCAGCATTAGCATCACTGATTTTACTTTACAAAATAGCAAGTATCAAATTAGTCAAAAGAAAAATTAAGAATGGATCAACTGGTTGTGTTCAACATGTTTGGAAGCTAGTGATAAATGAGCCAGGCTGTACTGTTTTCAAAAGTAAAACTCACCTGGAGAGCACTGAGAGAGGGGCAGCCTATGCTATTATACAGTCAAAGTATTTGTTCTTTTTCACTGGGAATTCCTTTACTGGAATACTTCGTCAAAAAATATGAAAAAAGTAAAGGCCGGGGGAGCTACAGGCTGTCTAGAAAATGGCAAATGAATTGAGATTGGAAGGACTGGAACCATTTCGTTCCAAGACCAATAGGAAAGACATTGAGATTTGTTTTGAAATATGGCTTCTTTATAAAAAGCTCACTTTTGAGCCTTATGGTATTTTAAAGTCATTTATTAACATATAAATATTTGACTAAAGAAAATTTAAAGTAGATATTTTAAAAATTTTAATCATATTATAAACACTTTTTTATAATTTAGGTATGATCTGAAATGGAATGGACTCTAAATATTATAATCCCAATTTAGCATAATTTTTTTCCTGCACCCTGAGTGACAGATTTTTATCAACTGTATGAATCATCTTTATTACTTTCCAAAAAAAAAAAAAACCCACCTATGGGCTGTATGGAAGGAGAACAAGAAAATTATCTTTCTCTTGCCCTATAAAATTCCAATTATTTTGTAATATAAGAAGAAATTAATCTCTTCCTCTCCCCTTTTGCTATGTAAAGTTCCTATTTTGACACCTTATATAGCTGTACTATTGAACCAATTTCAATAAAGAACAAGAATTACACAAAGGAAAATTGAAACCTCTCTGAAATTGAATGCAGCTTACCTGACAGGCAGAAAATGGGCAGAGACAACTGAATGATGCAATTATTAAAGTCATCACCAGCAGTCAAAGAAAGGATTGTCCAATAAAAAGGTCTGTAAAGATATTGATTACATCTAGGACTAGAGTGTCTACTTGGTGCAGTTTACTGTAAAAATAACATACCAAAAGGAATGCCTGGGCCTAAGGATCCATTGAACTCTTTAAGACTACGAAATTCCCTACTTGCTCAGATCTGTGGTACTTCTAGATTTCAGATTTCATCAAGATATTAGCAGCTAACGAATACATTTGTCTTTCCTCATTGATTCAGACATGCCTACTTACTTCTTACAAGTGAGTTATTTCATCAGTCTGAGAGAAATGCTCTAATTCAGAGCCTTTTATAGAAAAAAAAATTCTTAACGTCAAACCTTCAGGATAGAGTTCCAACTCTAAGACAATTTAGGAGCGCTAAAGCAACACTTCTGCCTCTCTGAGAGCAAGATGATATCATCAGAAGAAAGAAGGGACTGCCACAGACTACCTGCTGTAAAAGATGGTATTATTCAATAATCCATAAGCACCTCATGAAATGGAAAAAAAACAGTACTTAATGTCGAAATATTCCACAGAAAAATCTGCTTACTTATTTAAAATATAATTCAGAACTTTGTCTTCAATTTATGGGTTTGCTAGAATATTGAGAACATTAAGATCTCATCTCATAAATTCAGATTTCTGTGTCAACAGCATTAATCATTGGAAATAGACAAACTGGTAAATTTAACCTATGAGATGTCAATTCCTAATAATAATATTAGGTTTAAGACTTTTAAGATTCTTCCTAAAAACAAGAAATGGATTGAATTCTAGAATTCCTACCAGGCAGATTAACTGTTGATTCAGTGCTGCCCATGGTAGTCACAGCCTGGCTTTAGCCCATCATTCACAAGGCACTAAAGTTTAATTGCATCTGCACTACCTAGAAATCTCCCCATGCTTTCCTGAATTACCATTTAGTAGGACTATGCTCTTCTCTGAAGAGACCAACATCCCCAGGTGACTGTGAGGGGTACTCTGATGTTTCACTACTCTAGACCTAGGTTAGCTTTGCAGATATCAAGCTGATTTAGGTATCCAGCAAGATGCCTAAGGTTGAACAGTGGAATACTTCACATTGCATTCAGTCTTCACATAAATTAACACTGAGATCATAACTGTTTTGCTGAGCATGGCGTGTGGAGCTACAAATGCATAGTGTATCAGCATGTACTTTTGAATATCTTCACGAACTGCTCCAGCATGGGTCCCTTCCACAGCATGCAGTCCTTCAGGAGCAAACTGCTCCAGCATTGGGTTTGTNTTGTGTTGGGTTTGTGTGGCAAGGTTTTGGTAGCGGAGGGGGGGCGGGGGGGGGGAGTGTTACAGGGGTGGCTTCTGTGAGAAGCTGCTAGAAGCTTCCTCTGTGTCCCATAGAGCTAATGTCAGCTGCCTCCAAGACAGACCAGCCGCCGGCCAAGGCTGAGCCCATCAGCAACGGCAGTAGTGCCTCCGGAAGAACATATTTAAGAAAGGAAAAAAGTTGCTGTGCAATGAAAACTGCAGCCAGAGGAAAGGAGTGAGAATGTGTGACAGAAACAACCCTGCAGACACTCTGGTCACCAAAGAAGGAGGAGGTGCTCCAGGCGCCGGAGCAGAGATTCCCCTGCAGCCCATGGGGAAGACCATGGAGAGGCAGGCTGTCCCCCTGCAGCCTGTAGAGATCCACAGTGGAGCAGATATCCAACTGCAGCCCACGGAGGACCCACACTGGAGCAGGTGGGTGCCTGAAGGAGGCTGTAACCCTGTGGGAAGCCCACGCTGGAGCAGGCTCCTGGCAGGACCTGTGGACCCATGGAGAGAGGAGCCCACACCGGAGCAAGTTTGCTGGTGGGACTTGTGATACTGTGGGGGACCCACGCTGGAGCAGTTTGCTCCTGAAGGACTGCACGCCGTGGAAGGGACCCATGCTGGAGCAGTTTGTGAAGAACTGCAGCCCGTGGGAAGGACCCACGTTGGAGAAGTTTGTGGAGGACTGTCTCCCGTGGGAGAGACCCCACGCTGGAGCAGGGAAGAGTGTGATGAGTCCTGCCCCTGAGGAGGATGAAGCTGCAGAGACAACGTGTGATGAACTGATCGTAACCCCCATTCCCTATCCCCCTGCAATGCTGTGGAGGTTAGGTAGAGAATCCGGGAGTGAAGGTGTGCCTGGGAAGAAGGGAGGGGGGGAGGGAAGGTGTTATGAGATCTGGTTTTATTTCTCATTACCCTACTCTGGTCGATTGTCAATAAATTAAGTTCATTTTTCCCCAAGTTGAGTCTGTTTTGCCCGTGACGCCAGGAGCCCTTTGTTATATTTTCTCTGCCCTGTCCATCTGAGGGGGGGAATGACAGAAGGGCTTTGGTGGCCACCTGGCGTTCAGCCAGGGTCAATCCACTACAGTGTAGATCTCAGAAAAGGGGAAAGACACTTTACAACTCCTATAAAAATGTTGCCTACTCATGGATGAGCATTAAAACGGATAGTAATTCCCTGCCTTAATTTGTTCTATACTATTCAGTATTTTTCCTATAAACTCCAGAATACTTTGCCTCACCAATTTTGAATGTGCTACATATTTTTACTTAGAGAAGTATTCCAGCTATGAGTGAATGTTACATACTTTCAAGCACCATTCTTAAATTTTTATTCTGGAGTAGTAACAGCACTGATCATAGCGAACTAATAAAAACTAGAATTGGTCTTAATACTCTGCTGTGGGTATTTTATTTTCTTGCGTATTCTCTCTGCCCCAGGCTTACACTGGATTGTTATATGTGACTTACCTTTGACAACCTCTTCTGCGATCTACATCTACAGTGATAAAGACAGTTAACTTTGAAATTATCCTCAAGCCCCAAAAGGCCAACCATCCACACTGCAAATCCTTTCAGAGAGGATTCTAAAGGCATTCTAAGCCTGGAAGCTTCCTGAGCTTATGGATAGGAAACCAAATCTGTTCTTTCCAGCTTCTCTCCTCTCACCCCATACCCTCAGATACTTTTTGCAATAGATCTGTGAGAAACAATGATAACATTTCAATTTCTCTCTTTTACTTTCTTTTGCTACTGGCCATAAAAACAGACAATACCAAAAGCCCATTCAAGAAGTAAACAGCACAATCTGTACAACAGGTCAGTTTCACAAGACATTCCAAGGAAAACTTCAGATACTGGTTACATGTTATTATAAAATCAGGAAAAAATTTCCTGAGCTCAGGCAACATTCAGTTTAACCAGAAATGGAAATATAGATAGTCCATGGAAAAAGAGTAACTGAATAAATAACATAAATGCTTCACTGTGCCCTAATAAAGTCTTTTTCAATGTTCTGATTGTTCCTTTCTAGTTCTTTCAATCTGAAAATCACATACACTACTCTGTTAAACTCTCTTCTTAACTTTCAACAACTTCTTTTCTTAAAGTTCTATCAAACCAGATTACACAGTGGTATTTAGAAAACCATAATGTGATTATTGTGCCCTAGACTTTTATTCATATAGCTACTGCAACAACCCTCAGCTAGGCACATGTACATGCATAACCTTGATCTGTAACTATCAGTTAGTCTTGAAATAGTCATTGAGACATATGCTTACAGACAAGCATGTCTCACATGCTTTTATAAATATTACGAAGAGGAGCTTTGAGGGATTTGGTTTTTTGGGTTTGGCTTTTTTTTTTTTTCTCCTTAATAGCAGTTAACTGATTTTAAGTGTACTATTTTGTTACCAATTTTTATTCTGATTATTTTCCTTAGAAAATAAAATACATAAAGTTGAATTCTGACGTTAGTAAGCAAGCTTATTTTCACTGAATTTGCATTAAGTTATACAATGCTATTTTCCTAAATATGATTACTAAATGTTGCCAATGATCTTGATTATTAACCAACCTCAGTTCAACAAAACTACTCTTGGACTTTCCAGAATATTAAATTGCTGCTCTTGATTTTCATTGCTTGTGAAGGAACTTCTATTATACATGTCCTTTCAAGGTATTTAATCTAACCACGTTATAATTTTATAAGTCTTGGCACATCAGTGTGATGTTCTTTAAATACTTAACACATTTCATTACTTGTTTACTTAATTTCCTTTATACAGGATACACTACTAATAAAAACATTCTTTTTATTTCAAAATCAATTTCAACTGCAAATTTTGATGGTGAACATTCCCACACATGCAGAACTTGCATTGGTGAGAACCAGAACTCAGAACTACTTTCATAAATCATTATGAAGAATTATTGTAATGTTGAATTTCTAAATCTAAAATGAATTTTTAATTTCTTTTGAAATTTAATGAAATTTGAGATTTTTATTTCTCTGAATTAGTCACTTGGTTAACAATTGAAAAATAATTAAGTCTAGTTGCCTTTATAAAATCAATTTTAATAACTGGCTTATTTTTCCTTTGACAATTTTAGTTATTCCTGGCACCAAACAATTTTGAAAACAAACCTTTCTGCCTCACTGTTCTAAATGAGCTGGTAGTGGGCAGCTGAAAAACTTGGCGGGGGTGGGGGGAGAAAGTGACCAAACCAACTATTTAGTGGATGAAATGCAACCAGGACACTCCACCAAAAGCAGAGACACTTCAGATTGAAGAGTGACTTTGGTTGATGCACTGTTAAAAAAGAAACCTGCAGTTATAAATAATTTATAGGATTTCTTGAGAACATCTGAGCTGAAGAAAAGCCTTGTTCTCTCTACTACCAGGAGCTCTGCTGCTTGGTACTGAGGAATCCACAGCATATCTAGTTGTGCCTCAGAAAATTCAAAAGTCCAGCTCAAGCAGAGAAGCTCCCAGTGCTCCCTGCACATCCATAAGGGTTATGGCATAGTAATGCTCTGTTTTTGTTCAGGTATTTCATTGTTAGGCAAGCCATGATCTCCTTGGAATAGTCAATACAGTTCACAAGAAAGTCATTCTGTAAGAGGTCAGGAAAAAAATCCATACCAGAGATCTTAAAACCTTCTAGCAAACAACATTTAAAGAAGCACTGCCGTTTTACTCGTGGTTATCTTCTGGACAACGAAGAGGAAAAGCTATTTGCCTCTCTCCAGGCTGAATTGTTTCACTGTGTTAAAGCCCACAGTGACACAGCAATTGGTGTCTCAAATGAGACTCAATCATGCGCTGGTTAGTACTAACAGTCTTCTCTCATACATACACATGGTTACTTTCTCTACCCCCTATTTATTAAAGTTTAGCTAGAAATAATAATTTTATCCCATTCAACATTCCATCAGGTGGTTCATACATAGCATCTAGTATAATAATGAGCCTTTGCTGATTATTGATGGTTGTCAACTGTGTACATTAAAATTACTCTGAATTCTCAGGCAGTGATACAGTAAAGCTTCCTGCTTCCCTGGAAATGCTTCTGCCATAGGAATCTCAGGAAACCATCTGATGCTGAAGAACAGCAAATGGGATCACTTCTATTAACAGAATGACAGATACTCTGCTTCCTACTGTCTATCCCCTTCTCCAAATGTCGGTATGTCCAGACTGACGTGCGCATAAGTCTGTCAGAATATATCCTGGATCATTACACTGTACTAGATATTGAAGATAAACATCTTGGTTAGCACAGATCTCAATCCTCCTGCCATTTTCTTTACTCTTCTAACAAGATTTAAGGTGGTAATAAGGCCAGCTTAAGATAAATAGTAGCAGAAAGGAAAACCTGATACTGATACTCTTTCAATATAGTTACTCTAATAACACTTGGCAAAGAGATCTAATTTCCTGCTTCCCAGATGACATTTTCATAGCATCTCAGTAGCCAAAAAAACCACAGCTACAGTTTGCCCAGTGACAGGTGTCCGATTCATACACAGCAGGAGACAACAGTTCCTGATCTAGAAAACTTCTAGTGTAAGTATGTTTCAGTTGCATGTGGTTTCACTATTTACTATTACATGGTGTTATGGGTTTGTGTGGCGCGCTTTTCCTTGGTGGCAGGGGAGGGGGGCTGCAGAGGCGGCCCCTTTAAGAAGTTGCTGGAAGAATTCGCTGCCCCAAAATGTCAGACCCACGCGCCAAAATGTCGGACCCGCCTCTAGGCGGGGA
>VYZV01038069.1:13146-24794 GCA_013401275.1 Pandion haliaetus | reverse complement strand
CTCCCAGGACTTGTCTTGACCCACGAGCCTGCCTTTGGATTTTCTCCTCATCCCAACGTGGCCAGGGGAGCGGGTGGGGAGTGAGCGAGCGGCTGCGTGGTGCTTTGTTACCGGCTGGGCTGAAAACACAACACACCCACTTACCCTGTCACTTGGCCAGGCTGACTTTCCTTGGATTTTCCTAGACAGTTACGTATCTCTGATCTCTCCTCTTCGGAAAGTGGTAGTATCATTATTCTTCATTACTGTGTGTTCATTTGGTAAGTCAACCTTGTAAACCTGTAGGGCCATCTATTGGGATTTGATTATTGAATTTTGCAGCAACAGACCACCATACAGGTGGACAATACAACTCCTGAGACTTCAAGTCTCATATGCAGTATTTTGTTTCGTACAGCCTTTTTACTTCTGCAGAACTCTGGCATAAATTTCTAGTGCTATAGGTGTTCCAGTTCTCCATTTTCTGCTAAATGAAATATTATCTGATGACAGCCTGCGTTTCACTGCTGCTATCCTGTAATTAAAGCTAAACATAGATCAGATACTGTTTCTCAAGGTTTTTTGTTCATTAGATGCTTTATTATTCTGACCTCGTTTTCCATTAGCATATTGAACAGTGTAATGGATACGTATTGCCACCTATTTAAAGCCAAACTACATTGCAATCTGCTTTAACTCAAGTTCATAACTAAGTAATTTCTTTTGGATTTATAATCAATTTTCAAGTCAATTTGTTATTGAAAAAGTAACTTTTCTTGGAGGATGGCTGTATTTTCTGGTCAGCTTAGCATTTAACCTGCATTTCAAGCAATGGTGTCCTCAATAGACAGAGAAATAGAATACTTAATAGAGAAATGGAATAAATCCTTGAAAAACTTCTAGCAGTTCAGGATATTGGTGCTTAGTTTTTATTAGAAGCTGTAACCTTTTAAGTCAGTTTGCATCATACCTGGGATGTGGCAATGCCCCTGCTAAGACCTGTATAAACGTTTCAGTTTCACGGTAATTGCCTTGGTGGTGTAAGGACTTACACCATGTACCATCCATACCCCTTTTACAAACTTTTTTTTTGAAAAAGAATACAATCCTACATACATTGCATGAATTTTACAAGTGGGTAGCTGGTTTGTGATAGACATTTCCTTATATTATAGCATTATGAAGAATTTGTACACCTCCTTTTCCTGTAGACTCATCATTACAAGGTTTTACAACAGCTCCCAATAGAGTCAACAGAAAAATCCTTAGCAGCTCTAGAGACAGATAATAAAGTTGTCCCTCATGAAAGCAATGACGTTCATCTTTAAATGGTTTGAGCTGGTGATTAAGTAATGGCTGCAAACAGAATTTTTCATTTCACTACCGTGACCAACATTTATGCAAAAATTTCACAGTATTATATGGTTTCCCTTGTTCCTGCTCTCTTTTATATATTTCAACAGTTTCATATCATCAAGGAAGCCTTTCAATGTAACTGTGATTATAGCTGCTGAATGGTTTGCAGCTAACACCATGGATGATTTTCTGTCTTGCACTTTGAAAACGCATGACATAAAACTTCATACCCTCAAGCAGTTAAGGAGCTATGCGAGTAACAGCAGCTCTGTGCCTTCCCTGATATGGCCAGTTATGAAAACTGCAACAAGCCAGGTACAACACGATGAGTGCATGGCAACTCCCCACCCATCCTCTCCAGCCGCAGGAGAGCTCTCCACGTGCCTCTGTGCTAGACACCCACATCACCTTGCCTGGGGGCCACATAAAGACTCTTAGGAAACAGCCTGTGATTGCCTGCAATGGCACCAACATTTAGGAAAGCCTTCTCAGGAAGATTATGATGTCCTTTTTGAGCTGCCACATGGAGCTCCAGCATTTTAAATAGTACAATGAGGCTGGTATGGGCACAAAGACTAGATTTGAATGAAATTAGTTTGAAAAAAAAAAAAAATCAGTCTCCAAATCCTACATTGTTTGCCAATTCAGGTGGTTATTTCAGTCCTCCACAAAAAGGAGGAGGAGAGAAATATAAAATAGTGAAAACATTTTGATTATTCAAAGCTCAAATGTTTCTTTCAGAAGTGCTAACTTGTTTCATTGAGAGAAAACAGAAACAGAGTTCAAAAAGGCAAAATTGTTACAAAATTAACATCAAATTAACACACTTCTTTTCTCCTATTCCAGCAATACAGCTCTCATGTTATATTGGCTTCATCTCAATCACCCCTCCTTTCTTCTCACTCTCAACACCCCTTCCTCCTGCCCCAGCTTTTAGGTTTTCCAATGAGGCAAAATACCCATTATTCAGCCAGCTTGAGAGAGAGAATCCCACCTTAGTCACTGCCTTCCCATTCAATCTTTTTTAATCAATTATATTTTTTAAAGAAATTACAGAGTACAACCAGCATGCCAAATGCAACTTAATTTCGTTTGGGGATTTTACTCTGAGGCAGCAGTATGAATCACCTCAAAGTTCACAAACTGTGTTTTGTTTCATTCAACCAAACAGCAAACTGGTTGATTATACATAATTTCCGTTTGTAGACATGTTTGGGTTTGGTTTGCGGGTTTTTTTTGCCTCTTAGAGATGTATTTCTGTTGGAATTGTTTCTTGGTGAAGAAAGGAAGTTTCTGTAATTAAGTCTGCATTCATGGGTGTTACAGCATGCCACTGCCTCTCCAAAAAAAACCAAAACAAACAAACAAACAAACAAAAACCTTATACCACAAACCCCACGCAACAACAAAACAAAACAAAAAAACCCCACCCCAAGCTCATGAAAACCTTTATTGCGACACTGCATCTGCCAAGAAAACTCCTTGTACAGACTCTACAGCCTTCACTGGTGTAAGTGGATGTAGTTCCAGGGTTATGCCCTCCACCTCTGTAGCAACTGGAAGAAACGTACCTATCCTCCTTTAGCATCTTCCACGCTGTTGATTTTTGCTGGTGGTTACGATACCCCTACTATATTTGTTCAGCATGCCTCACACCTCTCTGTGGTTACAACTCCTCAGCTCAGCAGGCTACAATTCACAATATACTGTAACTTTTATTTTACTACAACACTGAGTCCCGTTTTAGACCTGATAGCACTCTCTCAGCCTTCCTCTCCTCCCTACTCGGCAAGTCCCTGTTGAGCAGGTGCTCTGAGCTTCTTGGTTAAGCCCCACCTGTGCAGCACAGCAGGCATGCGGCAATGGGGTAGCAAAAGAAATCCTCTGCTAAAGCATCTTTTAGTATCAAAGATCTAAATCCCCACATCTTCACGAGGAAGGTAACATGCAGGTCTGATGAGTCCAGTCTCAAGCCTGAGATCTGGCATTGGGTTAGTATGTCAAGGGGAACAAAAAAAGTCTCTCCCTGGCTCTGCCCCCTCTCCAGCACACAGCAGTACCAGTCTGCCTCCTGGGATGGCCTCCCTCCATAGCACAGACCAGACTCTGCCCAGGGATTCCTACAAAGAAGCACTGACCCCTCCCTAAGAGCCCAGCCCTTCAGATAGGCCAGAAACCACAAAACAACCAAGAAAGCAATCTTCAGATCCTCAGACAAGCATTTAAAAAGATGGCAAGCTAGCCACATGGAGATCGACTGTGGCATGAGGGTCACACTCCAAAGAGATTACAAGGCAGAATGGGGCTCGCACACAGCAATACACACAAACACACATGCGCAAATACACAGGCACACACATATGTATACAGAAGTTTTTCAAAGTGCTTGCAAAACAACATGGTAAAGACATTCACCCCCATGTAAAGGCAGGGACAAGCCCTTTCTCATACCCATAAATATCAGAGGGGGTCCTGTGCCAGGAGGAACAGTACGACAGAAGCTGTTTCATCAAACCTACAGGCTTTAGGGTTTTTTTGTTTTGCTCTTTTTAGTCTCACAGCAAGCACTGAAATCCACTGAAAACATCAATGCAAATGCAAAAAATGCCTCCTATATGAGCATAAATCTTAGAACCTTACAAAGTCCCTTAAAAAGGAAAACTACAGTTAGAGTGTTCTTGCAGCCTCCTGGCTCTTGGAGCTGTTGCCCACAGTCCAAAGTGGTGACACAGGCAGGGCCGGGCTCAGCCCAAAGCTCCCAGCCTTCCCCCAGCCAGGCAATCCACACTCCCTTGCTGTGCTGTCTTGCAAAACAAAGGTTATCTTGAAGGTCACCAGTGAAAAGCATTCTACCTTTGTGGGGCTGTTTTAATGGTTAGTTTTCCCAACACAATTGTTAAAGTGCTCCACAACCCAAATAGTATTTCATCTTGACTGGAAAAATATTTCTTTATAATTTTCTCAGCGAACCATGAGGACTGAGAATATATTTCCATATAAAATACATAACTTGACCTGGAACAAGTTGTTTCACTTAATTTGAAAATCATTAAGCCTTTAAACAGCTCTGCATAGATTTTCGTAATATTCAAAATGAACACTTTAAAACTAGAAAACATTTCTTTAGGAAACTCTCCCACAAAGTAAACAGCAAATATATATGTCTGAAGTGCCCAATTATGCATTTCAGTCTCATAATCAAACACAGAAAAATCCCCTGCACATCTAATAAGAAGAGATTCTCACACATTTCCTGGTATATGTCCTTCCTTTGTTATTAGATGAACATGAAAGACACTAGGTTTATTCAGAAGTTAGGAAGATGTGGGGGCTTTTATGGACACAGTGGGAAGACAATGGGAGTCGGAAATATGATTTTCTGAACAGGGTCTAAATCAGTGGTCTCCAAAGTGGGGTGTGCACACACCAAGGGATGGGCTAGGTGATCCACTAGGCTGTGGGAAGATTTTTTTTTTTGGTACCATTAATAAAATAAGAAATAATTTTTAAATAGTGTTTATTTCAGCATTATTTTATCATCTTCCAGTTTCTATTTCTGCATATGTTTTATAATATACATAATACATTAGTACAGTAGTAATAATAAATAAATAAATATAAATTTATTGAGGGGGTGTGCTCAAACATTTTTTTAACTAATACAGGTGTGCAATCAAACAAAGTTTGGAGACCACTGATCTAAACATGAGGTTAAATTAATAAATCTGATCTCATTATAATGATTGCCTTCAGCATTACAGAACCCTTCCAGAAAACAGCAAACTAGTGAAGACCTGGAGGTCACCAAATATGAAAATAGAAGAACTATTAGCTGTTTGGTGTGCTCTTGTATATACGTACAGCAGAATAATTCTGCCACAAAGGGGAGATTGTATCTACATTAGGAAATACACAGTCACCCACGTGCTAGCACTAGACCATGCAGAAAACACCCTCTACAAAATGCAGGGAATCCCATTCTTTTTTCCCTTACAGGCATATTTTGCTGAGCAGTAACTTCATGTGCTGTAATTTGACTTTAAATGTCAAGAATGGTAACATTTTTTTCACCACTAGCTATCTTAATAAATTGCTCCTAGATTTACTGAAGATCTGAACTGAATGAGCACGGCTAAAGAATAACACTTACAGCATCTGTACCTCAGACTACAAATGTAAATCCACCAATGACTGTCTTGCTCTATAACGTCTGCAATCAATCTATGTTCCATTTTCACTCAGCTTTTTATGAAGACAAAAGAAATTCCATGCTTTAAAGTAAATTTACTTGAGTAAGACCTATGATTCTGACTTTCTATTAATACAATAAACTTTAATATTCACTAGCTCCGTAATCATTCTTTCAGTAAGCTTGAAAGGTCAGTAGTGAGAACACAGGCTCTTCTTCCTAGGAACAGTAGTACCGCCAAACAAGGAACAAAGGTAAAACACAATTTTAGCATTTCAGGACATGGTTTAGTGGGCATGGTGGTGATGAGTTGGACTCGATGATCTTAAAGGTCTTTTCCAACCTAAATGATTCTGTGATTCCAATGGGTGTAATACAAATTTCAGTTTCTTCTTAAATACATCAGTCACTTACAGCCACTTTCAGTTACACAAGTGCATGCAGCAGCTTAGCTGTTTTTTTTAACACCTTAATATCATCTCTTAAATAAGGCAAAACATTTAACTGTTATCCTTGAAAGCACCCATAAGGAAGTTTTGGTGGCTAATACCATACTGTCAACTAGAGACCATTTTGTGGAATCATTTTTGAACCTTAACTTCCCAGTGCTGTGGAGGATAAGGAGATGATAAAAACAGATTATAAAATAAAGTCCTTCTATTGCCTCCTGTTTGTTTTAAACAGACAGATATTTTATGTACACTATCATTACACTCATTTTCTAAAGGGCAATTATAAAAAACCTTTTAAAGAAAATCAATTTCTTGGACTCCTGTATGACTGCTGCTGACATCTGATGTGATTTGACTTTCTGTGTGTCACAAGGTATAATTTCTTCCACTAGGCCCTTCAATAAATTTCTTGGGGATGTGTTTGAGGTCTAATTCATACATTTATACCTTGATCATTAGCTCCTGTTTCTATAAAAAAGCCTAGTAGGAAGCATTATGAAAGATATTTGTAATCATTCAATGCCCAATGCAGAAATTCAGTTGAGTAATCTGAATAGATTGCTTGAGTGCATACCTCTGATTTATGTTTTCATTATACAGAAATCAGCTTTTAAATTAACAAAAAAGCTTCCATCCACACATCCCAAATCTGCTAAAGTGTGTATAAACCTACCACACAGCATTTTTGTCTGAAATCACGAGGTACTGATTGACTTGATGGGACATTCTAGACTCATGAGCTATTACATTAATCAATAACTTCAGCAATTATTGAGCTGCTGTATACATTCTATACATAGGAAGGATATAAGCCCATAGAAACATGTTTTTGTCAAATAATCCTTAAATACTTGAACCTACCTGTACCTTCAATTTGCACAGAAACAGTAAGAACTGCTTTTAATATGACGCACCAGGTTGCACATATACAGCTGGTGCAAAATTAATGCTGTTCATCCCTGCAGAGTAACTACTTGTAATGGTTTAACCCCAGCCAGCAACTAAGCACCACGCAGCTGCTCACTCACTCCCCGCCCCCACCAAGTGGGATGGGGAAGAAAATCGGGAAAAGAAGTAAAACTTGTGGGTTGAGATAAGAACGGTTTAATAGAATAGAAAAGAAGAAACTAATAATGATAACACTAATAAAATGGCAATGGCGATAATAAAAGCATTAGAATATAAAAGTATGCACAATGCAATTACTCACCACCTGCCGATCAATGCCCAGTTANAGCACCACGCAGCTGCTCACTCACTCCCCGCCCCCACCAAGTGGGATGGGGAAGAAAATCGGGAAAAGAAGTAAAACTTGTGGGTTGAGATAAGAACGGTTTAATAGAATAGAAAAGAAGAAACTAATAATGATAACACTAATAAAATGGCAATGGCGATAATAAAAGCATTAGAATATAAAAGTATGCACAATGCAATTACTCACCACCTGCCGATCAATGCCCAGTTAGATCCCCCCCGCCCCCACTCCCCCAGTTTATATACTGGACATGACGTCACATGGTATGGAATACCCCGTTGGCCACTTTGGGTCAGCCGCCCTGGCTGTGTCCCCTCCCAACTGCTTGTGCCCCTCCAGCCTTCTTGCTGGCTGGGCATGAGGAGCTGAAAAATCCTTGACTTTAGACTAAACGCTACTTAGCAACAACTGAAAACATCAGTGTGTTATCAACATGAATCCAAGACATAACACTATATCAGCTACTAGAAAGACAATAACTCTATCCCAGCTGAAAACCAGGACACCTCTATCTCAATTTTTTAGCAAGGTCCATTTCTGTGTAACTTGGTCACTGCCCAGGGCACTGTAGAGCCAGCCTGTGACAGCAGAGCACAGTAATTTCAGAACTCCCCAGCTGACACACGACACTCGCAGACAAAGCCCCTACAGTCAGCGAAATATAAGGGCAGCAGTTGCTGCCAGACCCTTCCCAAGAAAGATAGAAAAGAAGGCAAAACAATCTTTTCACCATTCAAAGACCGGCTGATAAGAAAAAAAGTCCTCCTTTATTTCTCATCCAGCAAGCTGAGTGCTAGAGCATAACCTGCTTTAGAGTAAGTGCCTAGAGACTGCACAGCAACGTAACTATTTATAGATAATTTCCATTCAGGCAAATTCTGGTTTCCAGGCCATTTTTAATTTGAACATGGTATTAGCAGGCAGAGAGACAGCTTTTTTTTCACACTACTGACCTAACAAGGTCCTCACAAACTGAAAAATCATGGCTTCATGTCACATCCAGGTGGCAGTTATATGCCTAAGTATGACCTAAAGAACGATGACCCTGAACAACTGACTGATCAAGATCCCCAGGGAATTGGTAGGGAGCAGAAGGAATATTGCAGCATCTCTGACAGTCTAGGTTCAAGTAAAACTGCTTGGTCCTTAGAAATGTAGTGGTTTTGTGTTAGCTCTTGATCACAAAATGTTGTTTTCCTTCCCTCCTCTCCACTGGTGGTATGTAAATTACATGCAAGAATAACATTCGCATTAAGCTCCTGTGACCAACTCTTACAAGGCCACTTTATTTATAAAAAAGGGTGGTCCTCAAAGCCCACACCTTTCTTTGTCAAGAATTTATGAACTACCTTTAAGCACCATTGACAGCCTGATACATGGGTCACTTGCAAATCAGTTTTTCTTGCTGAATTATTACACTATTAACTCTACAGCTTTCTCAGCTTAACAAAGTGCACTTTTGCAGTGTGTGTGAAGGATGGATAGCCTCAATAAATTCCATTATACAAAGGAACAATGAGGATAGCATATTGCTGACTTTGAGATAATGAAAGCAACACTGGGTTTCAGATTGTTTTGATGTGATTCGCATTGTGTTCTCATTCTCTAGGAGAATGATTTTTAAGGCTCTCATTTTCTAGAAGCATGTATGAGAAATGGATTTCAGGAGACGAGACAGGATTTTATTATTAGTTATTACAGTATTATTGTTACAGTAGCATGCATATGAACCATCTGATAAGAGGTCTCATAATGCTTTATGTTTGATAAGCATATAACAAGATGCCAGACACCCCCCTGCCTCTGACAGCTTACTTAAAGCACACCAAGAGCAGGCAGAAGGAAGCGTCCAAGCCCCATTTAGTACACTGGGAAAGGAGTCACAGATCCCATCTTTGCCAAACTTTAACCACTTGCCTGAGTTGCCACAGGATGTGGCAAGATCAAGAATGCCTCTTAAGTCACATTTCTGAATCTCAAATATTAGCTGTTTGAGAAGTCACTGCTGTTAAATTTTCTAGATACAAGTTTAGGACTTCACACTAGGGCATGCAAGTTGCCAAATCACTGTTATCAAATAAAGCTTCAGTAAGTAAAGGCCTCAAATACGGAGCCTTTCATTTCTCTAAGTACCTATTTCAGTTCTTACGGTGTCAAGGGTTTCTTTCCCGTAAGTGTTAACATTTCTCGGTTAATACTACACTGAAAATAAAAAACTATCACAAAAAAATTATTGTTTTGTTATAAGTCTCAGCAGAAACAATAATCAGAGAAATTTTATATCCGTAACCCATAGTCTGGCAATCATTTTAAACCAGCCTTTTTAATTTTAGGTCTGTTCACAAACATCATTAAGCTACCGTCATGGAAACCTTTTAACAGACATAAGCTGCTCCTACTCTTTGATCAACACAACTGAGATTCTTTATTTTAACAACCTCTGTAATTGTCTCGGACACACATGCCCTCAGCAACATAGAGAATCAAAACTCTATATAAATCAAGCAAGCTTTTTTCCTACAGGCTGGAAATTAAGAAAGTGAAAATGCAATACCTGGAAAACCTCAGGAACCATGTAATGGGGTTCACACTGTAAAGTTACAAAGCCAGGAAAGGCTAAGTCCCCAAGGAAAAATCCTGAAACGCAGAAGGAATTTTCCTTGCAAACCAATTTTCTCAAGATATGTCACATGACTAACCGGCCATAATCATCATATAGGCATCTAAGCTAAGAAAACAAGGACATAACTGCTTATAACAGATCTTAAAGCTTATCCTAAAATAAGATATTTAGTATCCAAGCATCTGGCAAAAAAATGAAAAACAGTATCTTTTCACTTATCCCTGTTAATAGACAAATCAGCTGCACATGCAGGAAGAGTAATGCTGAAAGTCAGTTTGTGGTGGTGCAGTTGCATGTTTTCCTGTTTTCTCCTTTTCACTGTTGTATTCTCTGTTCAGCATGCAGAGTAAAAACTGTATACTGACAAGTTTTAAGGAGAAAAAAAAGTCATTTTAAGAGAAGAACGGGTGCCTCGACATTTCAGGCTTTCATCTACTTTGTCCGTTTTCTACAGTACCAACACAAACACATTTAAGCCCTTCATCTGCTTTGTACCGTGGACAATAAACAAAGCCCCCGTGCTTGACTACTCAAGCCACCGCTTACAGCTTGTGGTGATCTAGAGGCAAGCTGCCAGCAATGGGGAGATCCCCCTTCTCCCTGCTCCAATGCACACAGCCTGCTGCTTCCTAGCACATTAATAAAGCTCAGTAAAGTCTGCACTAAGTCAATGAAGCTTAAGTTCACAGAAAGCTATTCACTTGTTCTTTTTCTCTTGCCAGGTTGAATCAGCTCCGCAAAGGAATCAAGGAGGGCTGGAGCCAGCACAAAGGATAAAGGGAGGAATGGGCAGTGAGCACCACCAATGGATGTGTGTGCAGTGGGAGGAGTAGGAAGGGGGATGTCTCCTTTGGAGAGCAGTGAGGTGCTCATTTGGCTTAGCTGTCTTTTAAGTTTGCCCTATATAGAAGAAATGAGTATCGAGTTCCTTAGGACAGAATAGGTCTCTCTCCAGCGTGCCAGTTGCTAACATTTGGTAATTGCATGATGTAGTAGTCATGACACTTGGTCAATGTACAGCAGAAAACCAAGATATGAATGTATCATGTTAATATTCCAGTCAGTAGTTTGAAAGCTCTGTTAATACCTTGAGGAACACAACACAAACGGCTGTCTCTCCGCCTGTCACTGTCTTCAAATATTTGAATAGATAAACAGTGAATGTGCTTCAGAAATGTGAGACAATCCAATATTGTTTTCAACCCTAAAATGTTCCAGCCACTCCCTACAAACATCTAGCAAGAGTAGCATTCTGAGTGCTGTAAAAGTATTGATATGCCACTCGGCATGTATAAGGAAAGTCAAGGTAGCTTCAAACTACTCAGCTTGCATACTGTTCACGAAGCAAACGACAGAGCATGAAACCTGTCCAACACGACAGGGAAATAATCATGTTAATAAATAAAAGAAAAAGAAACAGATCCTGAGACGAAGGGGCCACTCTAGGGTAAGAGTTGTCATAGCTACGTGGCTAGTGGTACTTGAGCTTGCTTGTTTAAAATGAGGTTGTGGATACACCTTCATGACCTGTGCTTGCAGCAGAGGCTGCAGACAAGAATATCTCGCTCAGACTGGGTACAGGCTAAACAATCTCTACCAGCACCAATGCAATTCCAGCAGAGTAAGAGCAAACGCTCACTTTGGAGGAGGAGTGTGGAAGTACTGTAGCCACCTTCAAGACAGGTGTTATGGGTTTGTGTGGCACAGTTTTCTTTGGTAGTGGTGGAGGGGGCTGCAGAGGTGGCTCCTTTAAGAAGCTGCTAGAAACTCCCCCGGCTCCAAAGAGTCAGACCC
>VYZV01038069.1:0-12532 GCA_013401275.1 Pandion haliaetus | reverse complement strand
TGATCCCTCCCAGGCCTTGTCTCGACCCAGGACCCTGCGTTTGGATTTTCCCCTCATCCCAATGTGGCCAGGCGAGGGGGTGGGGGGTGAGCGAGTGGCTGCGTGGTGCTTTGTAACCGACTGGGCTGAAACAGAAACCAGGACAACAGGGAACTACAAAGTCCCCCAGTCCCCAAATGAAAGTAGTCAGATGTATTCATGCCTACCCTCACCCCCAAACAGTGTTACACCTGAATTCACTTCTGAAGTTATTTTTCCTTGTTTTCTTCTTTTTTTTTTGTCTTTTCAATGGCAAAGTGGGATAAAATTTTATTAATTGGACCCGGAGAACACAAATCGTAAGTAAACTTTAAAAATACCATTTATAAACTTAGAGCAAAATAAAATGACAAAACATTTACCAACATATGTAAAAAGCCTAAAAAATAAAATTTCAATTTTCAGAAAGTCCACTGCATTTCTTTAAAAATTTTAGTGACAGGCAAACATTTTAATTTCTCTTTACATCATTTCAGAGGGGGAAAAAAACCCCAAACCATACTTTGAGTTATATATATATACACACACACACAGTTTTCCCAGATCCCTGGGCCTTTGGGTCTGCTTCACATAGCTGTAGACCCAAAGGCTGTGAGCATATGACACCGCTTCCCCACTGAAGTAAAACCCCATCAGTGGGAGCCAAAACCTTTTCTGTCAGTGGGAGTCAAAGTACAAAATCCTTCTCAAAATCTATGGGAAGGGTTGTCCATTGCCCTCCCCCAGGACCCTTCAGAGTACCTCTTGGAAAGCCCCAGGCCAAGGCCCTGAGAGTGAGCTGTGTTGTGGACAGAAGAGCACTGGCACAGAGCTCAGAGGGGATCCCAAGCACCTCTGCAGCCATAGATGACAGAGAAAAGACTCTGGCATAACCTGCAGCTTATCTATAATGATCTAATTATACTATTAGAACTCAGTAGGTGAAAGCTCTCATTTTGAGGTAAAATAGCTTAGTTATTTCCAAAGTGACTTAAAAGAAACAGGAAAGAAGAGACTTTTATAGTGCTCTCTTAGAAGTTACGAAGACAGAATTATATCAGTACACTAATAAACACAAATTTTCCTGCAACCACAAGCCTATAGACAGACCCCAGCTTTCCAGTTCATGTGGACCAAAGAGCTGTAGCTCATGAAGGTGCAAAGACAGCTTACAGTTATTTCAGGTCTCCACTGCTGAGGGCTGCTTGTGCCCATTCTGCCTGTTTAGAAAGACAAAATCACATTCTCACTAATTCCACAATNAAAAAAAAAAAAAAAAGGGGGGGTGGGGTCAAAAAAAGCCTCTGATCTTCATCCTCATAGATCAATGGCCTCAGAAAGCTTTCAACATGCCCCAAAGACAAGCTGTAGGGGCTTTCAAAGTAGAGAACAGATCCCCTCACATTCACATTAAAAATTACCATCAGGTTCCTGAGCAAACTAAAGATAACGGGACCTTGAATTTTCAGTGCTCATTCAAGCAGCCAACACACACATAGTCCAGGGCTTCTGCTATATGACAAGAGGGAGCAGTCACTGTAAGCACAAAAATGCATAAACCTCAAAGAGGTACGTTTCCTAGTTCTTATTAAATTGATGAAGATGTTTTTACCTAAAATACTGGCTCTAGAAAAGCACTAGTAAACTGACTAACTTTGCTTACCAACTTACTAAAATACTTCTTTGTTATACTGAAAGAATATTAAGGATTTATCCTAGGAAAAAAAGCAGATCCTCTCCTTTCTTCAGCAAACTTAACATACTTAGTTGTACTGTATGTGTAGACATAATGTTTAGGTACCATGAAGTGTCAATTAATTTCAGAAGTGGGGTTTTGGGGGGAAAATAATTTATGCAAATATTCCATTTCTAACCATCTCATTTTGTATGACAATAATTCATTTTAATAAGTCTGCCTATAATGGTTCACTCAGAATTATGTGGAGAAAGCTGCTCTAGAGCCATATTTCCCAAGCATATTGCCCTATGGCAACTATATTTGAAACTTACACTTTCTCCTTCTGTTCTGGCTCCCTGGAGGAATACCTCTCCCACAGGACTCTGCAGCAATTTTAGCCCAACAAGTCCCATCACCTGCAAGAAAGGATTTTCATGTTCAGGGTAATTTCTTGGGACAGAGCACGTACGCAGAATGTGTGCTCAGACATTAGCATGTTTGCGGATAATGTGTTTCATTCAGTATTTTGCACAGCGCTTAGCACTGAAGGGAACTGATCTCAGCAGGGGATTCTAGATGTTACTGTAATATACATAAAGAATAATAATGATGCTTATAAAAGCAATGAGGCTTTCAGATGACATGCACTACATCAATGTAATCTATTATGAGAAATTAGACTTTTATATGGGAAAACTTCTAAACCTCCACTTATGAAGTCTGAAAAATTATGCAGCTCCTGCAGATGGAATGCATCTTCCTTTACCACAAAAGCATCCTATTATTTGATAACGTTAATGACCAAATGATAATTGGACTCTAACAACTATTTTTCATAACTAAGATTCTTAATCCATTTGTCATATGAATAGAAAATAGAATTAGTCTTGGAATACCTATGATAATCCTTAAACTGTGCATAAGTAGCACAGAAATGATTAATTCTTAAGAAAACATAGAATTATGAGAAGGCAGCAAAACGCTTAGTAAAACATGCGATGAAATATTTTATACTACAATAACACAGCTGCACACAACATACAACTACAATACAAGTGAAACAAAGTACTAAAAGAGGTCATCATGTTGTGTGGGCATGTTTGTATTTCTGTAATGCAAAACAAAGTGGGTTTTTTTCTTTGGGTTTTTTTTTTCCAAAATATTATCCTTTGTGGGGCTGATTACATAAGCAAGCATAAAGTAACATTTCTCTAGTCCTTCCTGAACTTCAGCAAAAGCATCTTATGGAGAAATTCAACCCACCTTCCAACCCCAAAACATTTCAAGCTCCATTTGCTGCAAAATGCAGATACCCACCATTACCTGACCTAATTGAGAATCATTATGCACAGCTCTAACTAAATGTCCCCTGTGATCTCTAAACCTCCTCTAACGTCTTCATGAGAAGCAGCACCCAGAGAGAGCCATTGGTGTACAGACCTGACTACTAAAATGTAGGCCCAGGAGAGATTTCAGTTTATTGTTTTGAAACGGTGTGAGTGGACGTTTAATAACTGTGCTTTAAAAGTATACAGGGACTACTGAAACAGAAGTGGTTACGAATTTTTTTTTCCATGAATATTCATACTTTACATGTAAATACTTTACCTTTTATTCTATTTTAGTTTGATTACTCATACAGTAATTTGAGTTTTATTGAATTTAATGCACAAAAGCAAACTTTCTTACTTGAAACCTACAGAATGCCTAAGGTTGTACTTTGTCTTTAGAATTTTAGGCTATTAAATAAAACATCTGCAGGAAAAGATAAAATAATGATCTTTCCCTGATTTCAATAAAAAAATCCATTAATCATCACAATTTTTAACAGGAATAAATTGTATTTCCTATTTAATTATATTCATGTTACTATAAAATGTCTATTTTATCATCTCTTTAAGCTTTCAATGAAATGATTTTGGTAGAAATAAGGAAAAGATGTTACAGAAACAGTTTGAACATTTCAATACAGTAGATCACAGTGTCGGTTAAAATGTAAACCAAAACAAGTTAAGAAAACTATGAGCAAGAAATAGCAAGTTCTTCTACCAATATATCAGATATTAGAGAACAACACAAAACCTTGAAAGTGTTCTGTCTTCAAAAAAGAGAAGAAAACTGCTCTAATTTAAGATAATAAACTTGATATATATTGTATATTGTAAGTAGCCTTTTCAAAATATTTACACGGATTGAGAAGAAATAGGAGACATTTTTACAGAAAGAAAAGCTTTTTTTTTTTTTTTTTTTTTTTTTTGACAAATAGGCTTTTGACAGAATTGGATATTTGAGTTCAAATACTACTCAAAACAAGGTTCAAGACATTGGATTTAAATAACAAATAGAGACAACAAAATTAAGGCCCTTAAAAGACAATAAAGATATTTAAATAAATCAGCTGCTTCATAGGCAGCCAACACTAGAATTCACGTTGCACATAATGTGCCCTTTTCAACACCCACTAATATCAACTGAAAGACTCCCATTGACAAGAGCTCAAATCAGTCAGCAATCGTGCTACTTCACTCAGACTAAGCAGCAAATGATGAAGTAGCCCAACTGAGATAAAGACATAACAACTAAAAATTCAATTTTCAACCAAATCCAACATATTGAGACACTAAAAAAAGATTTAGTCAAAAAGCAGTGCTAATGTTTGCAACCTCATTCAACACATCAGAGCAGATCCCCTCCCTTCAGTAAGGGAACATACAGAGGCCTTCCATCAAACCACCAGACTTTTCATGCCCAGGTTAAAGTTTGATTCAGGGTCAGTGAAAATCAACATGGCTTTTGCTTTTCCTCCCAAACACAGTGAAATTGATAGGGTTGAGATTGACAGTGTTCCAGCTTGGGGTAGAAAACTACCCCAAATGCTACAATTATTTTAATCACATAGTGATTAAACACTAGTTTTAACCAGTGATTCATCCAGAACCCCGGGATGGCAGCCCCAGTCTCACCGGGCAGGCGACCGACAGTGCCCCAGTGCACCTGCAGCAAAACACTGATGATACACAATGTGCCTTGACACAGCCTCTGCCTCCCAGCTATTGGGAGGCATTCACATGTCTAGCACAAAGCAGAGCTCTGCACATCCAACAATAGCAAGCAATCATATATGGCAAAGAGAAGTAACCCCCGTCAGTAATGACGTCACATTAAGAGCTGGCATTCCTGATACTATTTGGTTGCCTTTTTCACAGTATATTAGACTCCTAGCCCTGCACCTCTATTGTCGATGCTGTAAAAATAGAGTAGAACCAGCACATAAATGGTGAGCCTCTGACAACACAGAAACACACACATATCCGGGTTGGAGACAAAATTAAAGTCTCTTGTAAATCCAAAAGAGCACAGAACCCCTGCAAAGGACATCACAGGTTTATCGCTGCCACCAGCTGCCCAAGTTATTGAAGCATCTACACAAAGAGATTACCTAGACTATGACTACTATGAAATAGTAAAAGGAAGTACTCACCTTTGCCCTATTAGTGAAAAGATGATAAAGAGAAAGACAGGTGAGGGAGTAAATTATGGATCATAGTGAAAAGCACTGAACTCATTACACCAGCCAAATAACTTCTCTGAAGTTTTGCATAAGCGTTATAGTAGAGGAGCATTGCCAGGAACAATAGGAAAAAGAACAGAGGGAAGCTTTAATGATGTTTTTTGGAACTCTACCTGGTCGCACTGACATTATCTACGCTGGAAGAAATACAAAGATATTTCAAAAAACTGGTAAGTGGGAGGACAGAAGATGTCATGGTGAGTAGTTAAGCAGCAGACATCCCATCTATACTGGATAAGAAGTGACAGAAGGTCAGCCCCAGAAACAGGAAAGGAATTTTTTTAAAGCAGAGAAGTTCAGTTTTGTTTAATGTCAGATGGGAGAGAACAGACTTGAAAAGAATAAACTTGGAAAATTGCTCTGAATACAAAACTGGAGATAGTCTGTGAGAAACAAGGGAGATACTGAGTGTCTTGTTCCTGGTCACTGACAGAGCAAACAGTAAAGCTGAAGACATAAATCTGATCCTGAAGTCTTTAATCATTCCACATTTGCTTTGAAATATGAACTATCCATCTAAAGGACAAATATTCAAGCTCTTTACAGGAATACTTGTGAAGAGTTAAAAACTGAAATCTATCTACCACTTGCCAGCACCAGGGCATGTTGCACTGCAGTCATGAACCCTCTGTGGACTGCAGAAGCAGAAATGTAATGCCACTCATGGTGCAGTTTACTGAATGCCTCCTGAAAGGAGGTTGTAGCGAGGTGACGTTAGTCTCTTCTCCCAAGTAATAAGCCATAGGATGAGAGGAAATGGCCTCAAGTTGCACCAAGGGAGGTTTAAATTGCGTATTAGAAAAAATTTTTTCACTGAAAGGGTTATCAAGCACTGGAACAGGCTGCCCAGGGAAGTTGCTGAGTCACCATCCCTTGAAGTATTGAAAAGACATGTACATGTGGCACTTCGGGACATGGTTTAGTGGTGGACTTGGCAGCGCGAGGTTTATGGTTGTACTGGATCTTACAGGTCGTTTCCAACCTAAGTGACTGTATGATTCTAAGTCCAAGCCTTACTGATTTTTTTTCCTGCATTAGACCTCAATGTAGAGTTCAAGAACAAACAGCTTTGTGCAGCGCAAGAGAGATTACAAAGCTCTTCCACCTGACGTCAGAGCACCATCTACGAAGGCAAAGAAAACATCCAGGGTTTTTCCACAGACATTACGTACCATGGATAAAATCTACACTAGGTGATTCTACCTGTAATTTTCATAAGCAGTTATTTGAATGCAGAAGGCACAAGGTTAACCAAGAATATTACTTTTGCTTCTTACTTTTAAAAACAAACCAACCCCCCAAAACCACCACCCTATAAAAATGGCACAGGGAAAAAAATTATTTACTTTTTTCTACAGGGTTTTGACCCCCACAATTTTCAGCTTGTTTATGATCTGCTCTTACAGAGTTCCTCCTACCTTCATGACAGTGAAGCCATGTGATTCAGCATGTTACAGTTCTTTCACCTTCAGTTTACCTACTCTATCAGGACACAATTTACAGTTCTGCTAGATGAAAGCGGAGTTCAGAAGAAAAAGGATGGAGTTGTTAGCAAAAACTGCTAAGCTAATTTTTGCCTGCAGCAACACACATAAGTCTACCACAGGCAAAGTCTTAACTCTTTTACCTGCAAAACTAAGGGAAGAAAACTATTTTCCAGTCACAGTCAAAACAAATGAATCGTGTTTACTTTCAAATTTCTTAGAAATGCAGTTTATGAGAAATAAGTCCTGCAATAGCAAATAAAATTTACCAAAGGTCTTATATAAATACACATCTGTAGACTTATATCCAACATGAAAATGTTTCTGCAAAATGAAAGAAAAGTAGCTGTTAGAATGTAAAGTAACTACCAATCAAATTACTTCTACACCACAGTGAATATGCTATATTTCAATAATAAGCAAAATTCTAAATGAAAAATAATTATTTGGAAATCTTGGTCTTTAATGATAGGCAGACAGCTTGTTGGTTGTTTGACCCAGTCCTTTTCATTCCACAGCAAATTATATCAAGGCATAGCCTTTTTTCTAATGCTCACTGATCCCTAAAATCTGTTGCCTTTTTTTACTGTTTTTGGCTAATATGGAGTGGGCAAGAACTGCCTTAATCACATGTTCTAAAATAGTTTCAGTGAGGCCTTTTAGCATTGATGTATTGTCTTGACTTTAAAGAGAGGTCCAGTTTTGATTCTTAGCTCGAGCAAGAAGTGGTGATTACACACAAGTACCTGTTCAGGCAGAATAGCGTTGCTTTCAGAGAAGAGTGGCGATTATCTTGTATGGGTTTGATTGTGGGCAAAGCCTGAACAAAGGATCCCATGGCTTTGATGAGCAGTTGATATTCTGGGGATGTTCTAGTTTAATAAGGTAATATTTTTATTAAATCCTCTGTGAATCTGGAATCCTGAGAAGGCAACCAGGCTGATAGATGATGATTTTATTACGGAAGAACTCTGAAAGGAAATAACTGCATCCCTATTACATCTTTATGATGGTACTGGAAGCAGGCAGGCTTCTAGACAGTTGCTCCTTGCACCTTGGAAAAGTAAAGGCCAAAGAGTAAAGAACTTTAGAAGAATAAGAATTTTACTCTAGATTTTCAAGCTTGGATCCATTTCTGGTTACCTTCATTATTTGAAGGAAAAAGAAAATAAGACAAAGATTTTATCCAAAGAGCAACTTCATAACTGCTTCTGTTGTTAACATGACCAGGCCATGGAGGGAAACAGGCCACTTCCTCCTCTTCTCTGGGCTTCTACTGTTAAACACCAGAAGAAACAACCCAGAGGTGGCTATGTTCTCACTGCTAATACTGACCCAACAAACTACTAGAAAACAGCATTATCTGGTCAGGTTTCAGTGACAAGCTGTATGCATTTCCCTCTTTGTTTCCTGGAATCCTTAATCTCTCGAGTAAAACTGTCAAACCTCAGCAAGAGCAGATAAACATTTCCTTCTCAGGAAGAGCAGCACAGCTCAGTAGAAGGCATTGGAAGCTAGCATACCCTACTAGAGCTGATAAACCTTGTGTTTCTATTCCCTAGTTACAACAGCAAATGAATGTTTTAGGCATATTGTTACCCACTGCTGAAACTAAGCTCTTTGCTGAACCTCAGTGCTTGTGGAGTGGTTCTGAGGTTTGATAGTAGAGCCATAATTGAGGCAGACTGCAGAAAACTACTGCAAGAGAAAGCAGCAGTAGAAGTAGCACTGATTTCTCCATCCCTTCTGCTAGTTTTTACCATCTTAAGCTGCAGCTGTCTCTGCAGAAGCAGCATGGATCACTCAGCTGTTTCCACCTTGGCTTCAAGGTTGCCTCATCAAAATTATAGGACATGTCTTTTCTCCCTAGTTTTAGGTATGTTCTCCAAGCAACACCACCTTTGTGCGTAGTCCCTTCAGGTTCTAGCAAAAGCAACCCGAACTGTAACAATAGTAAATCTCCTTGGATGCAAATGGCAATAAAACTGAAGAGATTGAGGAAAGAAAAAATAAAGTGTTTAAGATCACAGAATCATTTAGGTTGGAAAAGACCTTTAAGATCACCAACTCCAACCGTGGATGGAAGATGGAAGCAGCATTAAAATACAACTTGCGCTCTTTTGCTCGAAGTATGTGGGAAATCATTCAAGTTACAGAAAACTGAACCTTTAAGTCTTTTCCACTAACCTTTCTACCATCTGTTTCTTGATTCTTTCTGTGCTTCACAGGTCACCAGTGTACCGATTACTGTCATCAATGTCAGTCTGACTGCTCTAAACTGATTGCCTATCAAAATCACCCAGGTGATCATAAACAAGACCTTCCTCAACACCACCAATATCTTTCCCTCTAGTTCTCTCCCTCAATGGCTCTTCTTTCCGTATTCACCTGTATCACTCCAGTTGCTAACAGAGGTGTATTTCAAACAGGCTGTAAAGAGCCCTCAACTTTTTTCTCATACAAACATAGGAGAAAGATTTTGATCTTTACCATAGCATGAGATTAAATTTATACCTAGACAAATTAAAAGCCAGTCAAAAGGAAGACAGACATCATAAAGTCAACATCACTAATTCTTTCTCAGTACATCTTATCCTCCTGTGCCAATCTTTTTTACTATACCCCCCTCCTTGCCAAGCATGAAAATCTCTTTGGTCAGACTCTGCCTTTTATCACTGAACTGTCCCTTATTATCATCTATTCAGAAACAGTCTCAACAGTTATAAATGGCCTCATGCTTTGTTGTAAGAAGCTAAGGTGTAGTCTGGAGTTGGAGTCTTGCATTTTCTTTTGTTTCCTCTAGAAAGATGGAATGATTCTTTGAACTGGTTTTAAACAGAAAGACAAATTCTTTTACTGTGACCCCCAAAGGCAACCTGGGATGTGGAAACTGACCTTGATTCCCCTCCTACATTATTTTCTTCAAAGTGAGAAGCACTTTTAAAAATTCTGCTAGCGTGGGTTTTCTGAAGGAGCAGAAGCATATTGTATAGCCAATGATAAATTTGACACTGATACTTACGCTGAGCCTCAGGAGGTCAAGCAGGCAAAAGCACACTTGCCAGAAGCATTGCTGTAGTGACATGATGGAACAGTGCTACTTTTGCATAATATCTTTGCACAGAGACATATGTACCAAGACAGACAAATTTCAAAAACTACTATCACCCTCAGTCAGATATTATCCATGTGTCATTAAACTGCCTTTGATTTGTCCAGTCACTGAAAATGAGGGAACTTAGCTGCATCGGCTTTCCTGGCATTAAGCTGCTTCGTCAGGGAAGGAAAAATTTTACTGCTTGTTCTAGTTGGCAAACACAAAATCCCCGAAAGACTTACACCTATTGTTTGAAGAGCAGGAACAAAATACATCTTATCAGTGTTTGCAGATTGAGTGCTTTGCAAGATTTTGATCTCTAGCTTAATTTTAATTAATTTCTTTATCTACCTTAAAGCTATCCTGGTAGTACAACTTTCAGGTTGGTTGCTTAGCAGGGACTGTAACTACTGAAAATATAAAGATTTTGATCCATGCTATTTCAAACTAAATTTTCATCCTGTAACTATAAATAGGGAGTGTGCAAACCAATTGTTTGAGTCTACAGCTAGTTTTGATGCCTGTAGGCCAGATGTACTGAAATAAGAAACTGACCTAATTCCACTAATCACAGAGGAAAGACCCTTGTTAACCTTCATGGGCTTTCATCAGCCCTTGAAACAATTGTACTTGGATGAATTGGGCAATGCTTTCCTTTTTACTCTAATCTAAATCAAGCTTTTCATAAACTATATATATGTTGCGTTCAAAAGTATGACAAGGCTGAAGTCTTTTTTAAACTGGACAGTTTTACTGGAACATCTAAACCAGGCTTAGCCAGCTATACCTTTGAAACCACTCTTTTGTGGGATTGCAGGTGACCAACTATTACCCAGTGAAGAAATGCCATTCAAGTCAATTTCTACCTAGCTACCTAATTCAGGATTCTGCACAAATAGCTTATAGGCATTTCTCCTCTTCTACTGAAATACATTTGTACTGACACCTAAGAAAAGCCTACCATCTGTTGGGAGCCAGTGAACCCTTATTATTCCTTACATGAGATGAGCAGGCATTTAAAGGTCATTTTCCCTTGAATGTTCTTCAGGTTCCTTTGGTTAGATAGCAAAGCAAAGCCTGTGTCAGTGAGAAGGTCAAGAACAGTCAAGTGAATACTCTTAATACTAGCTGAATAATTGGGCCTAGAATACAATAAAGAAGTCTGGCACCAATGAAGAAAAAAGAATAAAAGGAAAAGCCAAGAAAATTTCACTCTACTAACTTTTCTTTACCACCTGTGGAAATGAGTTTCAAAAGTGTTAAAAATAAAAAAATTAAGTAATTGAATACACTAAGATGTCACATTTTCAGCTTTCAGCTTAAAGCTACCACTTCTAGGGAAACAAACTGTTTGGCTTGGGTCTTGATCCTCCTAATGAACCCAAACCCAACCAAGAGGGCAACATAAACGAACATTCACACAGAAATATTCTGTCGTTATTTTTATCTGAAAATCTCTTCCTGTTAACTTTCATGTTTGATTGCACTGTTTTGGCTGTGCTAGTTAAGGAAGTGTCTATAGCTCCTGCCTTAGCAAATGATCAAATAGATGTACTCTGCATTATTCTATCCTTTGTTTCCTTATTCTGAATATCCTCAGTTCCCATCAATAATGCAGTTCCATCTGTTTTCAGTTGCTCTGCCTTTACTTGGGAGGGTATCATTATTACTGTCTTACACAAGCTGTATCCTAAGGGAATTTAGTTTGTCAACAATAAAAAAAATAAAATTCGAAGTTGATCCTCTAGCACAACATCTTCATCTTTTTGTAACATCTCCAGAACCACACTGAGCTATCCAGCATACGCATAAGTAACCAGGAGACACAGAGCACTACATTAAGTTTTATTCTCTTGCAATAGCACTGACGTAATGAGGCAGAGCACCCTTAGTGGTGAGCAGTGAACACAAAGGTGAAGCATTACCACGAGGTAGATGGGAGGGCCACACAACTGTCTTCTCAATTACACTTAGGAAACAGCGAGACACAGAACCTTTCTTATGGGTTGCATGAAGTAACTATCAGCATATTTTTGTGAAGGGTTTGTTCCCTTCTGAAGTCAATGTTGGAAGTCAATGTTAAAGCTAAAGTGCAGAGTATGCTTTAAGAATTTTAATAATATTTTGGGTTGCTGACCTCTGATTCTTACCAGTTCCTTAAAAACTAGGGACCCTGGCCAATCTGAAAAATGCATGAGCAACTCTTCCCATTTAGACAACCTGAATCAATCTTGTAGTAGTAAAGATCTCTGTCTCCTGTTCTATTAATGCAAGTAATGTTTCTTAATTACTCTTGCTGATATGAATAATTAGGACTTAATTCTTTTTATGAAAAGTTCCCTAAAATGTGTGAGCAAAGGAAGTTAATGCTAATTAACTTACCCTTGAAGTGCCCTATTATCAAAGCAGATGCTTTCAACACATTTTGTGATGCAGCCTCTGACTTCATACATTTGTTGACTTATATTCCATGAAAAGGCTACATTCAACAATAGGGAGGCTCAGACAGTATTAGCTGTCAGCAAGCACTGAATGATGCTGTTCTGAACTAATTTGGTTTTACTTATCTGTTAGACAGCCTCAGTGGTTTGTAATCCTCTCTAGTACTTTGTTTAACATGCAGGTGACAAGATTCAATCTCTCTCCTGAATGTAAATCATAGACTCATTTAGGTTGGAAAAGAC
>VYZV01038068.1:58547-68588 GCA_013401275.1 Pandion haliaetus | reverse complement strand
CTGCAATTTCTTTTTTTTCTCCTACTACAAAATTTTTTTACTTTCTCATCTTAAATTTATGTCATATACTTTTTAGGATAGCAACCATTGTTTACAGGTTTTGGAGTGAGTTTCCTAGTTTCCCATTCTCTCTTCCTTAGATCACCAGTTTGTATCTCGTTTATTTACAGGCTTTCCTCTTTTTTTTGACCATGTTTCTTCCCAAACTCTAGGTTAGACTTTTGTTGCTTTTCCCACATGTCTTTGGGTATCAAAAAGGGAAATAGAAACTACCAATCCCCCTTGGTTGGGAATATGTACAAAAGACCTGAGATCAGTTTTCTTGAGAATCTCCCTTTTCTCTTTCAAGAAACCTTCTGTCGCTCTTTTTGAGAGCCTTCCACAGCCCAGTCTTCAAACATCCTTCTCTACCCGTAAAACTCAATGACAACATCCACTTTCACTGCTTGTTCTTATCGCAACAACCAAGGCTGGCCAGTGGGGCAGACTTCCTCTCATGATCTTTGATCAGTCAGTAGCAGTTTCTAGGATTTTAAACCTCTTGCCTCATACAAGCTGTCTGGTTTGTTCCAACTTAGCTTGCTCTTACAGGATCTTCTTCGAAGTCCAGCACCCCTGGACATCCTGCCTGAATGCAGCAGGCAGGAAAAGGTCAGTCTATGTCTCTTGGTTCCAGTGGGGCAAGCTTTTTTTAGTCTTTCTTTTTCCTTTTAACAGGTACATAATATATTTTGATACTTTGAAAATTCACAATTTCTGATGGCCATTCTCCCAAAGATGTAGTAATTTCATTGCTTGACAACATTCAGTCATAACATTGTTGAAACCCTAGTAAATATGCAATATAGGTAGTTGTATGAGCAGTAGAAGTAATGATGCCTCATTTTATATTTGTGCTTTGACATCAATCTCCCTTATGGTTTCTGTGATATCAGAAAAAGGCAAACTTTCCCTAGGGTCCTTCTCCTCTTCCTGGTTTCTTATTTTAATGAAATCTTTAGGGAAGTTAATATACTTGTGACCTTTCCTCATTTGCAAATGCATTAAAATGCCCCGAGGGGATTGAGAGACAGACACGTGGACATACTGAGATGCTATGAGATTTCTTTCTTTAGGAAACCAAATGAAAACCAGATAGGATCAAACTAAAAAACGTACCTGATTTATTATACACCTGTGAGTATTGGCCATTTAGGACTGATAGGTCCAGCATTTCTCATTAGGAATGTACTTCAAATGTTCAGTTGACCTGAGACAGGCAGCAAGTCAGACAGTCTGCATAATGTATGTTTGATGTTGAGTTGCTCTGCACGTGAACTGCAGTCACTTGTTTAGGATTTCCAGAAACTTGATACATCACTATCAGAATTTAGTAGATTACCACCCAAAGCAGTACTTCATCCATGCGTATTGGTGAAGCTGTTAGGTACAGATCGAACAGGGTTTCTCATTTCCTTAAAAGTGTCTGTAAGGACCATACACAAAAAAATTCCTTAGTGGACTTTGAGTCATACCTGCAGTGAATCGACGATTGTAATTTTGTTAGGGCTGTAATTTTGTTATGACATCTGCAGGGTAATTTACTCCTTGATAGGCCATTTCACAGTTTACAGGGAGTAAAGGCTTGGGCTAAACAGCAATACTACTACAAGAGTTAGGGGTGAAATTTTAGCTTTAATTAGATTATTGAAGTGGTATAGTCACCACCATGGCCATTATTATGCTTTATATTACAAAGCTTCCTCATACCATTACGGTTTGTTCTCCATACTACAGCACAATACGGAAGACTGTTAAAATGCCTTTATAACATTATAATTTTTACTATGGCAGTGGAAATCATGCCAATTTAATTATATCAACTTAGCTGAAATTGTACCTCTCTGTGACCAGGCTTTGGCTGTGGCAATCTGTGTGTTTTACTTCGTATGATTTACTCATGCTATGTTAATAGGAACTTTTTGGTTTGTCTGAATTTGGGTTATTTTTTTGCTTTTCATTCAGGAGTTAGCAAAATCTACATGAGTAAAGTTCTTCGCGATTAAAGGTTGTCCAAAGAATTGTCTGTGCCAGCATTTAAAGTGAGCAGGAGTACATCTCCTTTGTTAAGAGCTGTTTTCTCTTTTTTCCTTTAGTAAGAGGACTCAGAAGAATTTATTCTACAGACATAATCTATGTATAAAGTTTTTCAGGTATTAGGCTTTTTATTTCAGGGAAAACAAATTGTTTGCTTCTTTCTTAGGTGTTTTGTAGCAAGCTGTCTCTTTTTTTTTCTTTCCCCCTCACTCCTTCTTGGCCTTTCTGAGATACATACCTTAAAATTAAAAAAGTTGTGGGAGGGATTTTGCTTGAATTGAGTCTAAATCATATAGTGGAGGTGGTCACCCCACTTCTAAGACAGTGCACCTTCCACAGAAGTAATCAGCTAAGCTAATCATAGCTATTGAAACATCCTTTTGCTGACAAGTCCATTTGTATAAATTTGTTCAGGTAATCACAATAACTTTATTATTCTATCACAGCGTTATTGACTTAGACTGACAAATCAGGCTAACACCACTTTTAAAGAACATAGAAATTTACCACAAATCACAGGAAAGTGAATTTTAAAGTAGCAATGTACTAATACAGGAAGAAAAAGAGAGTTATGCTTCCATGAATCATAATGCTAGCATTAGGGGTTGCCCTCATTTGTACCAATGTTTCATTCCTCTCATTATATAGTATTACCTGAATGCACTCTATTCTGGAAGTACATTCCAGTACAGCTCACTTGGGGATTAAGAGGGTATCATTCCACAACAGCAGTTGTGGCCTTGCAGTTTGATTGTTTCCTTTCTGCCAACCAATATTTTAAATTACTTAACATGGGTAAACATGTTAACAACCTAATCTGTTTATGACATTTCGACATTGTTTCCTACTTTTGTTAATCTCTAATCACATATTTTTAAAAGTTAAGAGTAGTAACCTATATTTTTGAAGTAGTTAATCTGAATGACTATGAAGGCTTACTTTTGACTTGGGAATTTAATGGTGGTCTTAGAAGATATTACTGACTCACAGTGACTTCAGCAGTTGCTCATTCTGCTATCACACAGGAGAGGTTGCCCTGCCATATACACTTACATAAACTGTGTTTATTGTAACCTAAATCAGTGGAGTTAGTTCACAGAACCATAGAATCACAGGATGGTTTGGATTGGAAGGGACCTTAAAGATCATCTAGTTCCAATCCCCCTGCCATGGGTTGGGACACCTTCCACTAGTCCAGATTGCTCAAAGCCCCATCCCACCTGGCCTTGAACACTTCCAGGGATGGCGCATCCACAACCTCTCTAGGCAACCTGTGTCAAATTTCAAGCTACACCAACAGAGCATCCAATCCACTGTGCTGTTTCTGAAAAGAAAGCTGAGCAGTTTGGTTGATTATAGGATTAGGATTTATTTTCCATAAATATCTTGCTTCGTGGCTTCCAGCACTCAGCAGCCCACAATACCTCCAACAGGGACAATTTGCTGGAAAGTGAATGGCAGCTGTGGACTTACAGGTTTGAACTGCAGCCCAAAGACTTTACCTCTCTAAAATACAGCGCAGTAAAGTTAGCATGATTTTAAAAGACTCATGCTTTCTGAACTATGCCAGTAACAATAATTGAAACTTCAAATGTTTTTTTTTCTCCCAAGTAAAAGCTGAATTTAATAAAGTGTAACAAGTGAATTGTAAAGTTTTTGGAATCTTTTGAAAACCAAGTATCTTTTCTTGATAATTTTTTTACAAAGAAACTCTAACTATATCACTAAATTCAGGTTAGAGTTCAGTAAAATCATGTGAGGGGGCATTTTAAAGGTGGCATCTCAAACATTTAATTTTTTGTTTCAAATTTGGACCAATTTGAGTAATGACTTCATAAAATCATGTGAAAAAACTGTAATATTTCTGTAAGAAACAGGGCAGTAGCAGAATTATACAGTATACAGATTATGTTTAAAGCTGTGAAATTAGATCAGATCTCTCCTTAGAAATTTTCCTTTTCATGAATTTCTAACTAGGCCATATTGTTTGTTCAGAGATAAACCTTGAGACACATGGTCTTTTATTACTGGTTTTTAGTGCTCTTACTTTGGAAGTGCATTTTCAGCTGAAAAATTGCTTCCTTCCCAATGCATTTAAAATGAAACAGAATGTGAACATTCAGGGGGGGTTGTTTGGTTTGTTTATTTTTCCATTAGGTTATTTTAATTTTCCATGTTCAGGTCATAAGTCTTTACTGTATAATATTTGCTTTTCCTGTTGGCAAGAGAAAAATTCAGAAATAACAATTTCATTTTTTTAAAGGATTGTCAAGTTCAGATGTCTGCAGACGTTTACCTTGTTTTCTAACTTACAAAACTAAGTGCTTCCTCCCCACAATGTTCTGCATGCTGTGCAAAGGCGTACCTGATTACAGTATGTGGGTGACTTAATGCCCTCCTTGTGTTTGTATGAATAATTGTGGGTTTTTGAAACAAAAATTTCTAGTTGGCAAAATCTATTTTGATTCTGAACAGGAAAGCAAAGTTCAGTGGAGGCATACCTATTTTCTAGGTGTCCATGTCAATGTGCCTTTGTAGCTACCCACCAGTAGCTATCCTGTCATCTCAGATCCTTCTGTTTTAGACCAAAGTGGTGCGTGCTTCCCTGTCCCAGAGTTAGGTTGAAAGGGGTCTAATTCAAAGCTGTCTGAAGCTCCTGAGGGTCCGTACAACCGCTGGCTGCTTGGCCATATGGCTACTGTGCAACTTAGATTTAAAACCAAATGCATGAGCGTGTAGATGTTAAGACTTGCAATGCTGTGGATGCGAAGACATGAGAGTTATCTAGAAGTACTGAGAGGGAGTAGCATTTGGTGAGATGTTTCCCCATTATGTTTCCTGATCCTTACCCTGTTAGATGATATCCAAACACAGTGCACTGAGGCGACTTTCTTGGGCAGGGCTGATTTCTGTTTTTCCCCACAGCTGCTGTCACCTAAGCTGGCACTGCTTTGATGCCCACAGACATGCAGCCTGCACTCAGCCAGCAAGCAATTAAAGCTGACCCGTCCCCTCTCATCCAGCCAGCCCTCAGCAGTGCTTTAAGAAGCAAAATTGTTCAGTCTTGGGCTCTGAGAAGAAGCAATTACTGAAAGAGCAGCAGTGGGGAAGTCTGTGAGGGCCAGGGAGCAGCAAGAGGCAGGAAACTTTCTCCCATCCTACTTAATATCTCCACATCTCAAAATTTCCCAGCTTTATCCTATCTACCATGTCCCCCCAGACATGCTTAGTGCTGAATTTGTCTATATCTTTGCTATTTAGCACACAGACATTAGCTGGTTACAAGCAAGGAATAAGCTAAAAGTAAACAATATCTACTCTCTTCATGCTCCTCTCCCTATCCCAGAGGCTGAAAGGGAAATTCACCTTTAAAAACGTATTCTTAAAACAGTAGCAGTTGCACCTGAGAGTAACATTAACATCCACTACAATTACCTGTGGACTGTTTTCACGAACTTAACTAGAGTTTTACAGCAAAATATGCTATGTGTTTGTTCAAGGAAACTTTCGTCTATGCATCGGTACGCTACACAACTCTGTATAGGACATACTACACTGAAAAGAAATTCTGTATTATCTCCAAGATGTATACAATTAGGCTAGTAAGAATATACTCACATGTTCTTACCCTTCTTGTCCTTTTCCTCTCATACCTTTCTTATTGCCTTTCTTGCTGGCCCTAATCCAGCAAATATATGTAGATCTCTAATGTCAGTGTGATGCTTATTGAAATTAAGTAACATGTGTGCATGCTTGTTGTATCAACTCTGTAGCTTGTAGACTTCTCAGACTTTCAGCTGGCTTCTGGAGTCACACTGACGTCCTCGTATCACTGCTTTTAAAACCAGTTCTAAAAATAGAGACACAAAGTGAAAATGCTGGTTATATTAATAATTGCTATTATTTATTGTAAAGATTAATGATCTCCAAAATGTATTGGATTTTGTAGATACTCAGCAGCTTGCAGAAAAAAGCCTCATGTTGGCAATGTTTTGATTATTTTTTTTTCCTCAAGCAAACTGAAAATTCTTTTTCTATTATATATGAGGAAACTCTTTACATAGTAGTCTTGATTTTGTATTCAGTAAGTATGTAAACTAATGTTAATCTTGTCCTTTTACAGTTGTGTCCTGCTGTCATTCAGAACTCATCAGCCTATCTAACAATTGATTATTGTTCTTCCCTTTGTCTGTTAATACTATTTCAAATTTGACACTGAAATGAAACTATCATTTCAAATATCAATATGCTCTTACATCTTTGCAGTGGTCTCATTTTATTCTTATTTATTAGGCAGGATATATTAAAAATTGCATAATGAAGGATTACAGGCAAGTTTGAGATGTTAAAGAGTGAACGGATCATTAGGCTTCTCTGTGGCTTTATCATCTCTTAAAGTGACCAGATTTATGTAACATCTGTTAACAGTACTATTAAGTAATCCACCTAGACTTGAAGTTCTTAACAGAGCCTTTTATAGTTCCCTCTTGAATTGAAAGTATGTTTCTGGGGAACATATTCAACCATGTTGATTAAAGGAACTTTTGTGAGAATGTTCTTCAGAATGAAAAAAATATAAGTAGACTTAGCACCTCACTGATTTCCTTTGGCATGACAAACATGAAATTATCCAAAAGTTACTGGACACCATCAGATCCTTCTGATTAATCTCATCAAAAGAACTTGAGTATTTTGATTATGATGAGTGTAGACGTGCTTTAGAGAGAGCATGTCAGAGAAAAAGGGGTCCTTGTTCCTGAAATAGTCTTCTGAAAATCTGAAAATGACTGGAGAGGACAAATGAAAACTCTCTTTTGTGTGAATGTCTGTGAGAGTTATTGAGCTTTGGAGGTGGATTAGGCTGCAAATTAAATTAATCTAACTAAGGCCAGGGTACAATGCCTTGCTGAAGGAAATTGTTAATTCTGCCTTCTTTGACCATGGTTGACAGTTGTTCTCAGGAAAGCTCTGTTGAGTCATTAATTTGTATGAGTAAATATACATATACTTATTTTATATCTTTATGTAAATTTATAAATATATGCATACTGTGTATACATAAATAAAATACACAGTATGCATGTATTTGTAAGTTTACATAAATACATGAAATGTTTTAAGAAGCCTAAAACGTGGACTAATGTCTATAGTCAATCTGAAATGAATAATTAAATAGGTCATATTAACTGAGTTCTGCTACAGCAGATACTCTTTTCCATAGTCATCGGTCCTTCACTTCTTCTGCTAGGAAAGGGAAGATTTCAGATTTCATCATCTGACATTATAGTTTCCATAGGGACTGTCTTCCCTTTTTTACAAATGTTTATCAAATTCATTTTGGAGACTGTCATTGCTCCAGCAGAATGCAAGCAAGGCCTGTGATTAAAGGATTGCTCTGCTAAAGCCAAGGTCATTGGCAAACAGCACCACAAAACTCGAGGGACTGGCAAAAATATGATGACCTGATATCACAGACAAATATAAAACAAAAGTGTCATGAGGAGGTATATGTTTCTAGGAGCATCTTGTGCTTCACTGAAACGAAACCAGTAAGAAAATAGACCCCTAGCAGTTCAATACACTTCCGCTGCTTATTGTACCTTGTCTCATTTTGTATTCTGAGTCTTCAGAAGGGCTTCAGCAGTGCAGACACTCACTTCCTGGCAATCTGTTAGCGGCAGACAGTTTTATTCAATGAGCTGTATAGGAGTTCACTCAAAAGATGCAGTGAATTAGCACATCTTTTTGGTTGCCCTTTGCACACACTCTAAAATAAAATTTAGGATGTCCTGATGGAAGTTCAATGAAACCATGCAGTTTGATTTAAATATCAATAAAATTGGGTATTCCTTATGACCTCTGTCTTTTAAGCTTTTGGGGTGCACTTGGGTCATTCTCTTTGATCAAACAGTTAAAAAACGGTTGGTCCTTTCCTATACCCTGACAGATCCGTATTCATTTGAGATAGGCAACTGTGGCATATGGTGCCCTGGATAGCCGTGATCTGAACTAGTGATGCATCCGGATTCTAAGATCCCAGCTTTAAGAAAAGCAGCAAATAATGCAAGTTACAGCACAGACTGGAAGTGCCTAGCAGTAGGCCTCATGATTTTTGAAGCCTTTATTCTTCAGCTCACTTTCTTGTTACAAGCCAAACTTCTTATTGTAATCACATGTCCCTGGGAATGGAAGCTTTAACAAAAATGCTGAACATAACCAGACTTGCCATAAAACAATAAGAGTTGGCAATATCGTGAACAATTGCATTGCTTCGAGCAAGCAAAGCAGAGAACACAACAGCAGTTGCTTAAACTGGCCTATTAATCTTTAAAAGTGTTCCTGGATGCAGGTAGGAACATTCTGGTTACTCTCAAAAGAGGGAGTTATTTTTCTTGTCAGAAATTTTAAAATTCAAGTGAGATTTCAGAAGTCTTTTTATGGTGCTGTTTAATGTCATTGGAGTCTGGTACAGACCCTTAAATTTAGGACCCACTCTCTTGTGCATCTCTAGCATAGCATTTATCTGCTTATATAGCAAGGGATGTTAAGGTATTTATATAGTTGGGACAGAGAGACAGAGCACAGAACCCACCAGAAATTAAGGAAATTATTAAAATTAACTGTACTATTATTGTGACATTGTATTCTTAATCATGCCTTTATCCCCGTGTTTTGTCTTTGTTCATAACCACTGTGCACAAAATACAGTTATTTGTAAAATAACAAAGTTGAATCCTGTTTTGGCTAGAGGCTACATTGCATCTGTTCCTCATGCTAGATTATGTGGGCTTTTGGCACAAACTGTGTCTCCTATTTGCATACATTTCCTAGTAATGTTAGAACTAAAACCCCAAGAAAGGGTCAGTTTTGCAGGGTTTGTCACATTAGGGTGTCCATGGTACCAAAAAGAGAGAACTACAGAACTAATAGTTTTAGCATGATCAAGCCAGGCCAGTCCTGTCCATTTTAAGTGTAGAAATCCAGTCCCCATCAACATTGCAAGAGTATTCTCAATAGGTATGTACTTCCTTAACGAGTGTATTTGTCGAGTGCTGAGAGGCTGTACACAGTGGTGAGATACTGAGGCACATGAGTCTGATCCTTTCTGCTTTGGGAATCAATAAATAAAATATTACAAAATAGTGTGGGAAGAGCTTTCTATAGCTATTGAGGCAGTTTATCTTTGAGGGAAGGTATGTTGGTGACAAATTTTAATTTTGTGATATATCAAATGTATGCATAACTCCATAGGGATCTCAGCAATTTCGTTTAAAAACAACGGAAAAAAAAACAGAGAGACTAAAATGTTCTTGCTGAGACTCAAAATTGCTTTACATTATAAACTCCTTTTTCAAATGTTCATAGTTTTATGAACCTTTTGGACAGAACTTTTTTATGGCCTATAATCGGAACTTTTTCACATTTTTTTGTATACTAGGACTTTTTCAAGCCTACTTTCACCTTTCCTGGCTCTCTGCCCTGAAAAGTTTTCCTATAGCATTTGTGCTGCTGGCTATATATGGCCTGCCAATTATGTTTCTAGTTCTTCACTGTTACAGTTACATTTCAGTCTTGTCTTTATTCTTCGTTTCAGTCAAAATCAGATATGGCTTGAATGAGGGACTCACCAACCTGCCCAAACCCTTGACTTCGCACAAACCCTTATCCTATTTCCAGTTTTCAAAGCCTGAAGCAGTGCTTGCAGTTTGCCATCACTCTAAACCCATGTTGTCTCACACCTCTGGATCATCAGAGGGAATAGGTGAGAGCAATTTTCAAGCAAAGTGCTCGGCTTAATCACGTCAAGGATTCCATCAGAGCACAACAGCTTTTCTGGGCAGTCATGAGTTCTTTGTGCTCATGTTGAACTTCTGTGGTCATGTTGAACTTCCTATGACAAGTGATGAGTAAGGCTCCTATTGATCCAATCACACTGTCTCATGCCATTCTTCCCTTTGGGCTTGG
>VYZV01038068.1:17627-58018 GCA_013401275.1 Pandion haliaetus | reverse complement strand
GTGGGGGAGTGGGCTGTAGCCAAATGGTTAACAAGTGTTGTAGTATGGATTGATTGGGAAAAATATAGGTTAAATTGGTGTAACTTTCTAACAGTAGTTATGCTTGATATGGAAATCCTTTCCTGTAGTCATGGTCCAATGTCATGGTTACAGGATTTGCTCAGTCTGTGAGCCTCTAATCTCAGTGAGTGGGAACCATGAACCTCTAACCACACCACCCAAAGGTGACTTTGCCTCTTTACCTCTCTTAACCACTTTCAGCCCATGACACGGGTTACCTCATGGTCTGCATCTGAAGATCTTGATACTGTGAATTTTCTCTTTTAGTGGTAATTAATTTAGGTGTATCACATGGTTCCTCTGGTGTAGTGTGCATTGGATTTGCTACCACAAAGAGATGAATTTTCTATGTCTAGTCTATCAGCTAGTTCAGACAGCTGAATAGTCCCAATGGAGTCAACCCATAAGCTTCAGTTTAAGAATGTTCTTCATGTAATCTCTTCATCGGAGTGCTCAGGGTGAGGACAAGATATTGACTGTGTTGTATTTTTAGCAGCCACCTCAACCTAGAGAGCTTGCCTGGAAGCAGCGTGGTTCATTGTTCCATCCCATTAGCAGGAATGTCACAATTATTGAGTGGGCAGCCTTCAATCTCTAGCTCATGGGGCAGGTAAAAGCTATCTGTGTAACACTGAAGCAAGAGTTTAAATTAAAAACAAACAGAAAAAAAAATTGAGTCAATAGTCAACATTCAGAAATGATCATCCCAATCAAGAAAGTGTGGGAGCTAGTGACACAAGTTTCCCTATTTGCCAATGGACTTCTTCAGTATTATCTGCCCAGGCCTTCAAAACCAATTTGTTCAGTGGCAGTGAGAGGAGATGGAGCGTAACTGGTCACACACAGAGCAAGGCGGGATCAGAACCTGTGGTTTCGGGAAATAACAGAGTGGAAAAATAAGGTTATGCTGCCAATGGGGGTCTTTGGCTAATAGCTAATGCTTATGCTTCAAAGTACTTCTACAATTAAAGCAGGTTTCGTTAACGCTGGAACACATCATTTGTACCTAATGAGGATGAATGTCTCCTTGAAACTGGATGCTAAGGAATGTGTGCGTCCCTTGTCCATGCCAACACCACTGCATCTTAACTACAAGCTTAATTGGGTGTAGGGAATTGCAGGGAAATGTGCTGGTTTTTTCCTAGCCTTATGAGTATTATCTTTTATTACCTATTTATTGACCAGGTGTTTGATTGAAAATCTTTTCTCCTCACTGTTAAAAACAAACTGGGTAACAAGTCAGAACTAGAGCATCCTTGTTACTCTTAGGAAATGGGATAGGAATATTTATTGCCTCACCCTAATTAATGTTCATTTATAGTAAGCATTATAGTATCTATCAATAAAATAAAAAGTGTTAGGAGGGGTTAGGTATCACACAAGCGACAATAAAGTCAAGGTCTCTAGCATTATGCTTTGCCAGGCCTTTGTGCTCTTGCACCTTTCTTTCAGATTTCAAGTGCTGACTGCTGTCTTATGGAGGAAAAAGTGCTTCTCCTCCATCCCACTCAACACGCTAATGTCTTTTTTATAGTTTTCCTAAGAGTGTATTTTTCACATAGTAACAAGGAATGAAAGAAATAAAAAATAGCATGTCATAAAGCAGAAACACAGTGAAAAAAAATATTGCTGCAATGCATAATCATCATGTCACAGCAGAATGTTTGTTTATTATACAAGGAAATCTTGGTGTGTTGGGTTTCTTCCTGGAGTTTTATTTTCTTATTTTCTTTACATCTGGTGACTTTAGTTAGTCTTAATTTCTCATTAATTTTTTGTGTTGTTATAGGCACTGTACATAAAGTATACACAAATAAATAAAAGGAACGTCATCCTTATTATTTCTCTTTAGTTTTAAGATAAACTGTGTTATGCTATTATCTGTTAGAACGTGTCTAGATTCACCACCTAAAAATAGAATCAAAATCACAGAATGGTTTGGGTCAGAGGGACCCTCAAAGATCATCTAGACCAACCTCCCTGCCATGGGCAGTAACATCCTTCACTGGATCAGGTTGCTCAAAGCCCTGCCCAATAGAAAATGTCCACTTGAAATAAAATTTAGAATTTAAGCAGATATAATGAAATTAAACATTATCTACAAGCACTTAGAAACAGTATTACTGGGACTTAAACGGATTACATCTCACCTAAAAGAAAGTACCTGCCATAGCAATGATTTCCAATAATGATCAAAATTAATCCTTGGGCTGACAGCCAACACGAATCCTATACATAGTTTAAAAGCTTAAAAAGCTGTAGACAGTTAAGTGGGACTTTACATCAGTAGGTACTCTACATCAGTAGAAGTGTGATTATCGGGCTGATCCTATGCTCAGGAGCAAACTTCTTACCACAAATTTGAGTATTCCTTTAGTGCTGACTGAAAAAGGGAGGAGTAGGACACAGGATTTCCCTTCCCTGTATCACTTCCGTAAGTCCCATGTGATTTTCCTGGAAGTCCTTTCTGCCCACTCTTTGTTTATGGCATCTGTCTGAGAGGATACCAGCTGAGGAAATATAGTTTACCAGCTGATGTATGGAATTAAAGTGAAGATATATGTCATGAGTCTGAAGCTCAGAAGACAGCAATTTTCCATCCATTACTGAAATTTCAATTGTTAAATTCATCCCAACTGGATTTGTCAAAGAGACTACTTGACGTTTCTTGTACAGAGCCTGAAATTGAGTCTCTTGCTATGAAGCAGCAGCATTCTTCTATAAGAGATAAGCAGTTTACATTACATCACCTGCTGAAGATTAAGCATTTTATATGCATTTGCTTAATGATTGCTTGTGACGTAGGAAAACTGTACATGATCTATGGAAAATCAAGTATCTGCTTGTACTTTCTGAAAGAATTCTAAACTTTCATTAAACATAAAACAGAATAAGCCACTTGGGCAGCAGATTTTCCATTATGCACAGGGTTTCCAAGCACTGAGTTCACAAATACTGAAACAGCATCAGAAGTTCACTGATATTTAAAACCTGTACACCCAGGCAAAGAATTTCTGAATTTTCAAAACTTCTGTAAATGATGATAAAGCTACAGGTTAATTTTTTAATGCCTGGCACATTCGACTCACTTTATGGATTAAGAATCTCCAAGAAGTTAGAGAGGACTGTGCTTCAGCTGCTAAAAAAAATAATTGATTTTTGTCAGGCTTTCTTTTATTGATTGGCAGCTTAACATTTATCAGCTCAAACAGCTTACAGCTGCCATTTTGTGCAGTGATATTTTAGAGGTCAAGCTAATGCGCCAGGTGGTTTTGTTTGCATTTCTAAAACTGTTCTTTCCTAGGCCATTATAATCCGCTTTTACCTGCTTTAAGGACTCAGAACATATACGTAGTGAAAAGTAATTATGCAAAGCTCTTCCCCCAGCCTTTATCCATAATTTCTTAATAATAATCTTCTTTAAAAAAGCAGTGAGTGTCATAATGACATCTCTTTTGGTTTTAGTCAAAGAATTTTAACTATAATATCGCTATTTCCTTCTCTCACTGCATCAGCAGCAGCCTTGAAATATGAACCATCTAGTTAAGCTTCTCTAAACAGAACCATCAAGTCAAGCAATTTTTTATTAATCACCCCAAGAAACAAACAACAGTATTCCAGAAATGAAAGATTTTATTTATAAGAGGTGTTTGTACTGACCACATGCCAAATTCTTACATTTTAAATGTGTCGGCAACATTTATCAAGCTGTCTCCCTATGCAAGTTTACCTTTTTCTGTACCACTGGCTGTGAACTAGCCAAGCACAAACACTGAAACAGGGCATAATAATAAAAACTTCAAGACAAAAAAAAAAAGAGAGAGAAAAAAAAACCTTCAGAGCAGAGAAAGCTGTGACACCAATGCCACGGACATCACAATTTATTCCCATAGTTGTGATAACAAAGCGTTACCTCGCAATATTTGATACACACTAACTTGCATGGCAAACCTGCATTCCTACTCGACAACGAGTTACTGAAATAGATGAGAGTGAATATGTGTGTGCTGCTTGACAAATAGCATTTCTTTCAGCTGACAATTGTTAAAAGCACTTGATAACACTGTGCAATCTCTGGCATTGTTGTACACAGAAAGCCTCGGCTGTTTCTTATGACTATATATTTATAATTATATTTTCATTAAACTGAATTGTCTGTCAACTTCTGATTTCACAAGTCATTTTCATATTGCAGCTGAAAATTTTCTAGACCAGTATCAAGGAATGACACAAAATCAAAAGACAGATACCTCATCATCTGTCAATAATGCTCCAGCAAGTCTGCATTTTAAGGGTAAAGAATTTATGGAAAGCAAAACAATAGATCATGAAGGCAGGTTTCTTACTGCTAACTAGCATTAACAGAGACTGGCAGGATGTAATCAACCTGTTAATTTGCAGGTGTGGCCAGAATAAAGGCACACATAAAGCGGAAAACAAGAGGAATCCTGCAAATGGAATCTGCACCAAATGTCCCTTTGGTCAGGACAGGGTCAGGACTGACAGATTTTCAGAGTGGAATGCAAAGGGCAAATCAGTGTCATGGCAGTGCTCAGAAACTGACATGTATGGAAATGGAGGTATTTTTTGGGTGTATGGCTGACAATTTTGCGCACGTTTTTTACAATTGCCTTGGAGTTCAGAATGGGAAACATAGAAACATAAATCCGAATTAATTATTTGAAGTATCGATATAGCTCAACTCTCATTCATCTCCAGGAAGGAGGGTTGGTTTTTTTTTGCATTTAAATGGCATCCATTCAACTTCAGTGTATTTTACTTGAGCATGACCTGAAGACCTAAATCTGTTGTTAATTCAAATGAATTTTCCTGTTTGTACTTCATAGATAAGCTGTTAGAAAATCTTTAGTACATTAGTATGTTTGCCACTTTCACTGCTCCAAGTGGAAGTGGGATGATGTTTACTAAAATGCACAGACATTATACATAGTGTGTGGGTAACAATGCAGCCAATACCCATTGGGTAGATTTAAGGCCTGATCAGACAAGTTGGGGTTGAGGCTGAAGATGATTTCAGTGAAGTTACTGCTTGTATTTTAAACCCAGATCTCTTCACAAAAGCACATTTCTTCACTGAACGGAGAAGATGATAATCTGGATGGGGGACAGAGGGGAAAAAAGAGAGCAGCGTGCTTGGCCAGAGACAATCTTTCATTTGAATCTTTGGCAGCTGGAACAGTCTGTGGTTCTACTTAAAATAATAGCTATATTTTATAGTTAATATTTTAAATGAACATGGTGGAAGTTTGTTTTAGATTGTCTCCAGTACCATGGGGTAAAACTGTCTCTGTTGCCTGTTAAAAAGATTAATTCTTAAGTGACATTCTAATCAAGTAACAATGAAATTGCTTTTCAGGCTATAAGTCCAGGGAGACATAGGATATGCACTGTGTTTTGTACAGTACCTGGTACAATGGTTCTTCTGCCAGACAGAAGCCCCTATGCACAATTACAAAATAAATGATACGTTTGCAATTTCCTCTCTTGCCTTTAACGGCCTACTTTCATGTTAAAATTACTGAGGTGAGGGGGAGGACAACTTATTTATCTCATTTTCCTTATAATAATTGAAAACATCTTTTATTTCCCTTGCTTTACCTTAAATAACACAAAGTTACAGGTTTTCACACTTTTTCCTTCCCTGTCTCCTAGGAAACTGATCTCATGACCTTTAACATCTCAATGCACCGCTCTTGGTGGCGGGAACACGGGCCTGGCTGCATACGAAGGGTGGTACGTCCTTCTGCCCCTGGTGTCCTGGAGGATTACTCCTACATCTCCGTGACAGGCTGCATAATTGATTTCCAGTACCTAGAGGTCATTCACAGCGCTATCCAAATACTTCTCTCTGTAAGTTCCCATTTCTTTTTGTAGTCGGATACTGGCAGTCCTTTCGCATGCAGCCTGCTGCTGTTGGGTGTCTCTGTCCTGAAAGGGGGATGTAGTAGTTGATGGATAACAGCGCAGATTTTTAATTGTATTTTCAATTAGAGAATTATATTCATGTTATTAAATTGTGCACTGCTCTTTCCTTTCCTTTCCTTATATCTCGTAAAGCGCTGTACAGGCATAGTTCCCATTCTGGCCTTTGCTGGGACAGGTGAAAATTAACTTGCGTTCTTTGCTCGCGTTCATTGAGACGTCTACAGCAAAGGGGAGCAGACTTGTCCAAAGTCAATTTGCCTAAACCTTTCTGAATTTCACAATCATTGGTGGTATTTATTCAGCCCTGAATGTAAATATATTTCACATGATACGTGGCTAAGTTTCTTCCCAAAGTGAGATATGGGTGTAACACTTGAAAAAGGTCAGAAAAGTATTAGGAATTAAAGTACTCATTTATATTTAACCATGTTATTTTTTCTTTTCTGGAACTCTGCGTTATCAGAGTATTCTGCGTCAGTGATCCATATTTTGTAGTTGCAATACCAGTCAAAACCTGTAAATACAAGAAGTCTGCAGTGCAGGGAAGCACTGGGGCTGGATTAGTTGCTTTGGGAGCAACAGCCCAGTCTTGGCCACAGTCTTTCCTCGATCTGATGGCTGCTTCTGCTTGTGAGTAAAATGTTGTTTGGCATGAGTTGCGTGTGATCTAGAAACGGTAGATAGTTCTCGACATAGCTGTGTGTAGTACGTAGCAACTGGTCCACCCCAAGTGGATGCACATAGGTCTGATACACCCCAGATGTCTGGACCTATTCTGGGAAAATAAATGCTCATGGCTCATGGTCCTAACCATGTCAGACAGTGGGAGAAGAGGTGCAGTCTACATTCCACACCTACTAGTCAGGTGAGCTACCTGGTCTGTGCAACAAGAAAGGCTGGTAAAAATTTTAATTTTTACATTTTTCAAGGTAAGGATACTTCTCTTTTGAAAGAAGAAAAAATCAGTGTATATGATTACATCTGTCATCCTTTCCAACTGTCTAGAATGAAGTAGTCTAAAAGTTCAAGATAATTTCTCTGCATTACTAAATGCCTTTTGTAAGATGTCGAGTGTTTTTTCCTTGCCACTGCTTTTAATCAAAATTTGATAAAATTGTATCTTACAGCAGTGATTAATGAACTTCCACTTGACAATCCAGGTCTGAAATAGTGCACTTGGTTAGGGCACCAGTGACATCACATGCACCTACACAAGCCATGTGTCTGCTCCTGGCCTATCAGCTTCTCAGGTACCAGTGACAGCACAAGCACCTACACAAGCCATCTCCTGACTGTCGTTCAGTCAGGCAGCAAAGACCAGTCTTTTTGAGTCAGGATCTTTTCCGGTGAAGACAAAATTACTTCTCTTGGGGCCCAGTCCTGTGTATGTCAACATACATTATAATCTTTCTGTGAAAGCAGTCCTTGCAGAAGAATTTTGCACACTACCTCTATAAAGCTTAACTGAATGCACCTTCCTTACTCTTGTGGGGGCCTGATACTGAAAGCAGGTTGCTTCTCCCATGAGCTCTTCATTTGCAACAAATTCCCCTTGCAATGCAGTGTCATTCACTCTGCTTCAGTGAGTCTGTACAGGGGAAACCGAGGTGTGGTTGGTTTAATAGAAGAAAACCATAAATATTTCCAATACTTCCTCACGTCTATAAGACAAAATATATTGTGTTAGAAATTTTTCTAGAATTTTTGTGATTAGAAACAAATTTAGTGTTCAGTGGAAATACAGCTGGTTGTTGAAATCAGGAACTGTTTTCTTCTGGGCTTATCAGTGCAGTACACTTCTGGTCAAAATTTACCAAATGACAGGAGCACAAATATTAATATTAGGATAATAGAATAAGAAAAATAATATGTACAAACTAAAAGATATATTAAAATGGAAAAGTATAAATATTTTGTAATAATAACAAAGCGTAAGATGTCACAGGCCCTCCCTTTCTTGTGGAGTGATTGATTACCTGGAACAATCATAAATTCTGGATGCAATTCATTGCAAGTTCAAAATGTTCAAAAAGGAACTTACAAGGCTTGACTGTGAATTAAATAGTTGCCAGTTTCAGATACTGCTTTTGACTGATATACACAATGTTAAAATTAAAATCCTGCATGCAAAGTAAGGTTTTCCTTCAGTCTTATTACCTTGCTCTCCCATCTGTGTCGGGTTATGATTAGTGTACCATGAGTCTCTACTTCAGTTTCCATTCTGAATTGTAATTTAGGCTTGTTTAATTTACTGTCACACAGGACTGTTGTGGTTCGGTTTCAGCCCAGCCGGTAACAAAGCACCACGAAGCCGCTCACTCACCCCCCACCCCCTCGCCTGGCCACGTTGGGATGAGGAGAAAATCCAAAGGCAGGCTCGTGGGTCGAGACAAGGACTGGGAGAGATCACTCCCCACTTATGGTCACGGGCAAAAGACAGGCTCAACTTGGGGAAGAAACAAAATCCATTTAACTTACTACAAATCAAATCAAAAACAAAACACAAGGGTATTAGGAAGGAAAACCAAACCTCAGAACACCTCCCCCGACCCCTCCCGCCTTCCCTGCTCAGCTCCATTCCCGGTTCTTTCTACCTCCTCCCCCCAGCGGCGCAGGGGAACAGGGGATGGGGGTTGAGGTCAGCTCGCCACACCTTGTCTCTGCCGCTCCTTCCTCCTCAGGGGGAAGATTCCTCACTCGTCCCATGCTCCACCGTGGGGTCCCTCCCACGGGAGACAGTCCTTCACCAACTTCTCCAACGTGGGTCCTTTCCGCGGGCTGCAGTTCCTCACAAACTTCCCTGGCGCGGGTCCTTTCCGCGGGCTTCAGTTCTTCCCGAACTTCCCTGGCGCGGGTCCTTTCCGCGGGCTGCTCTCCAGTCTCACACTGCTCCAGCGCATTTTTTACCATGGAGTTACGGCCATCTTCGGGAGCCTCTGCTCCACCATGGACCTCCATGGGCTGCAGGGGGAGAGCCTGCCGTCTCATCACGGGCTGCAGGGCCATCAGCCTCCTCAAGCACCCCTCCTCCCCATCCTTCTTCACTGACCTTCACTGTATGACACTGCAGAGGTTTTCCTCTCACATTCCAATCTCCCTACTCACTGCCGGTTCCCCTTCTTAAATCTGTTCTCCCAGAGGCGCTCCCACCGTCACTGATGGGGTCGGCCTGGGCCAGAGGCAGGTCCGACTCTTTGGAGCCGGCGGATCTTCTAGCAGCTTCTTACAGAAGCCACCTCAGCAGCCCTCTCCCCCACTACCAAAGAAATCCACACCACACAAACTCATAACAAGGACAGAACTCACCACCTAGATTATCAGACTTGTTGCAGTTTCCTCCCATTTTCTGAATACAGTTGACCTGAGGAAGTTCCCATTTGTTTCAGATGCATAACCGCTCTCCTAATTGGGGTACCATTTTCAATTGTTAGTTAAAAGGTCATTTAGGTTGTCTTTTTACAGTACCTGCACTGAAGAATTGTAGATCAGAAGAGCCTTCTTTTTTTCTTTTCCTAGAAGCTAGTCCTAAAAGTAGCCTATTCCTTTTTGAATCTTACAACCTACTTAATTTTCATAACATTTTTATGTAGCAGTACTAGCGTAACAAACCATTTTACAGTGTAACAAAAACTTTATTGGCATAACAAATCATTTCATCATGCTAACCTTTGTCCAAATGACTGGGAAGGTGAGCACTTCCATTTGGTAGGGAGTTAGAGCCTCTGTAAGAAGAAATCCCTCTAGGGGTAAATATCGGATACCTGTCGAGTTATATAACTCACTAGCAGCAGTTCTCCATTTTTGAAAGGTGACTTTTTATTGAAATCTTTTTTTTTAACTGGTATAAAAATTTTTATATGCACAGAATGCTGCAGCTGTGACTACATTAGAACCTGCTTCAGGGAATAGGCTCGACAGTCATTTATTTTATTCTAACATAGTAAGGCTCTTTTTGTATTTGCTTTATAGTTGTTTTTTTTTTTAAAAAAAGTATCTTTTATTGGTGAAACATTAACTTTGTATGTCATCTTGATTCTGGGTGGCTATTGAAGTGATTGGGAGCTGAAGGTGTTAGGCATTTCTTTACATTGGGGGAAAATCAAGAAAAATATGAGAGAGTGGGATGCAATTAATATCAAAGAAGAAATATATTTAAATTAGGTGTTTAAAATCTACGTTTATTTGATGTGTAGGGAATGTACATATTGTTTGGATGAATAAATCCTTCCATACAACACCTTTAATTTTAAAATGCAAGGCAGATCACCTTTACTGAAACCTGAATTTTTGGAGAACAAATGGATATTACAGTCAAAATAGTAACAGCTTAGCAACTTTGAGAAAGGCCCTTCATACAGTCTTCTTTGTTATTTGAAAATAGATGATGCACGCTGAGAATGTTAAATGCCAGGTAGACGCTGGTTTTTAAAGCCTGAGATTTAAAGTGTTCTCCAAGTGATTGCAGAGAGTTTTGTATTAGACCCTGAGCCTAATATCATAGTAAGCTTGTCCACAGCTACACTGTCAAGCAGAGACCCCCCAAGCTAGGGTTCACTGAGGTAGCTCTGGAATTAGCAGCCATATAACTTCATCAGCACTGAAAAAGCAAAATGAATTAATTTTCCAGAGCAACAGGCTGACATAACTCGACTGCTTCTGGGGACAGGAGCTACTACCTTCTCACAACACTGCATTGCACAAGGTGAGGTTAACTTTCCATCTGGCTCTCATCACGTTACTCTTCACTGTATAGAAGAGCCATATCTAAAATCTAGAACTCTGAAGGAGGAAAAAAAAAGAAAGAAAGAAAAACCCGTAAACCTAAAACCACACAAAACATTCAAGCTGCTTGGCACGTTGATGCTGATGAAATGGAGGACGTTTTGAGAAAAGGGCTGGTTTACTTAGCAGAGGTCCATCTGTTGCCCCTGATTAAGTGTCAGTTAATATAACCTGTGGGTGACTGCTGGACCTACAGATGAGGAACACTCGCAGAAAAAACACCCCTGGAGAGTCACCTGGTTTTCACTACAGTGTAAAGCCAGGCAAAGATGTGATGTAGAGAGATTAAGAGTACTGAATCTTTTCCATAATGGAATTAAAACCAGTGAACATACCTGCCTAAGGTAAAGTCAGGCACTAATCAATGGGGAAAAAATTAACAGTAACACTACCAAGCACAAAACATAGCCAGAAAAATATATTATTTTCTACAGAATATAATGAAGTTGTAATATTACAAGTATAAGAAAAAACAGTCCTGGCAGCCAAACTGGGAGTTGGGTACTGTGGTCACTTTGAGTCTGAACAGTTCTCCTGCAGGATGGACAGACTATATCTATACACATAAATAAAGCATGCCAAGGAAACTGGGTACTGAGGCCAACTGGCTCAGAACAGCTCACGTCTCCACTAACGGTCTCAGCCTCCAAAACAGACTGGTGTGTTCAAGCCACCCACTGGGAATAATCCCTATGATTGTTCTGACCAAAACTGTGCCTGGGAACTGTGTGGGGAGAGTGCTGCCTGGAGCAGGCCAAAATCATGTCCACGTAGCACCATGGGTGACAGCTTGCTGGTGCCAAGAACACTCACAGACATGCAGGAATTCCCTCCTATTGATGCAGCCATAGCGAGCAAATGTCCAGCCGCAATTCGTTCTTCAGAGTGGACCAAGGCAGGAGCTGGCAGGAATGGCCTATTTAGCTAGAGGGGTGTAAGAGTCAGTGATTTATACCAACATTTTATTTTTTAAATCTTTACCAGAGAAACTTATCCCCTACCTTTTTGACATGGTAGAGAAAGATATGTTTTCATATGACATCTAGTGGTTACAGTGACATTTATGACAGTACACAATGTCAGGCAAGCAATATTGGACTAATCTCATGAATTGTTATTCTTATTAATATCCCCTTTTGAGGTTAGCTAATTCCACCAGTGATGAAACTAGAGATAGTGGCGGATTTCCATTCAGGGGCATTCTGTCCTTTTACGCTCTTCCACCATCCTCATGCAGGAATGTGTCAACACCTCCTCCAGCCCTGCATTAAACAACATACATCTGTCTCATGTCTGTTGTTGTGCCACCTTCTCCCCAGATGCAGAACGAGGCATGGAGCTGAGGCGTTGTCTGGATAAGGATTGAGTTTCCATGCAGTTTCTGAATGTTGTTTCATTCTTGAATGTGTGCCCTCTTGATGTGCAGACAGAAAATAATCTGAAAACACCCCAAACTCGGGGTACAGATCTGCAAGGCTTGAGATGTTCTTTATTTATTGTGGCAATTCATTTAATTTATATTTGGCCTCATTCTGGCCCCCGAGAAAGGTCTGTCTTCTGTGTAAACAGTGGAGTGAAGATATTACCAGAAGTAGTGGGGCTGCTGACCGTAGTTTTAGTCTGAAACTCTTCCTATGGTGCTCTAGAGACCATTGGGGCCAAAACCATTAAAGGAGTTTGAAGATAAAGGAGTTGGTCTTCCTTCAGTATCGGTTGCCTTGGTCTGGAGCATGAGTCCACTCTGCTACCAGAATGCATCTGGTATGGGTACAGCAGTGTGACAGTGCAGAGGCAGCTTGCATCATTGTATAGTAGTTGGAGGTGGATGACTTCATATCTGGGTATATCTAAATATGAGTCTGCATGCAAGAGATGACAAAACCACATGTAAATGGTCACTGTCTTCCAGGATTTGAGTTAGACAACAAAAGCATATAAAACATAACTTCCAAAGTACATGTCCTGTGAAGATGCTCTCTCAGCGCACCTTTCAGTTCCTGAATCTGTAAGTAGTGTATACTTTCCATGTTGTTGTGGGTTTGTGTGGCGCGGTTTTCCTTGGTGGCAGGGGAGGGGGGCTGCAGAGGCGGCCCCTTTAAGAAGTTGCTGGAAGGACTCGCCGCCCCAAAATGTCGGATGCGCGCGCCAAAATGTCAGACCCGCCTCTAGGAGGGGAGTGACGGTGGTAACGCCTCTGGGAGAACATATTTAAGAAGGGGAACCGGTAGTGTGGGGGTTGGGGAAACTTGAGAGGAACATTTCTGCCGACACCTGAGTCATGGAAGAAGGAGGGGGAGGAGGGGGCGCCTGAGGAGGCTGATGGCCCTGCAGACCGTGGTGAGAAGGCAGGCTGTCCCCTGCAGCCCATGNCACGGTGGAGCAGGGGACGAGTGAGGAATCTTCCCCCTGAGGAAAGGAGCGGCAGAGACGATGTGTGGCGAGCTGACTCAACCCCCATCCCCTGTTCCCCTGCGCCGCCGGGGGGAGGAGGTAGAAAGCACCGGGAATGGAACTGAGCCGGGAAGGCGGGAGGGGTGGGGGGAGGTTTGTTCTGATGTTTAGTTTCCCTTCCTAATACCCTTGTGTTTTGTTTTTGATTTGATTTGTAGTAAGTTAAATGGATTTTGTTTCTTCCCCAAGTTGAGCCTGTCTTTTGCCCGTGGCCATAAGTGGGGAGTGATCCCTCCCAGTCCTTGTCTCGACCCACAAGCCTGCCTTTGTATTTTCTCCTCATCCCAATGTGGCCAGGCGAGGGGGTGGGGGGTGAGTGAGCGGCTTCGTGGTGCTTTGTTACCGGCTGAGCTGACCTGAAACCACGACACATGTATACCATGTGCAGATGGTTATTGAATATCTCCAAGGCAGGAGACTCCACAAACTCTCTGGGCAACCTGTGCCAGTGCTCCGTCACCGTCACCGTAAAAAAGTGTTTTCTGATGTTCAGAGGGAAACTCCTGTACTTCAGTTTGTGCCCATTGCCTCTAGTCCTGTCACTGGGCATCACTGAAAAGAGCCTGGCTCCATCTTTTCTGTACCCTCCCTTCAGGTATTGATAAAATCACCCTTGACCTTTCCTCCAGGTTGAGCAGGCCCAGCTCTCTCAGCCTTTCCTCATGTGAGAGATGCTCCAGTCCCTTAATTATCCTTGTGGCCCTTGCCTGGACTCTTTCCAGTATGTCCATGTCTTTCTTGTACAGGGGAGCATAGAACAGGACACAGCAGTCCACGTGTGGTCTCAGCAGCACTGAGCAGAGGGGCAGGATCACCTCCCTCAACCTGCTGGCAATACTTTGTCTTATGCAGCCCAAGGTATCATTCGCCTTCTTTGTGGCAAGGGCACACTGCTGGCTCATGTTCAACCTGGTGTCTCTCAAGACCCTCAGGTACTTCTCTGTGAAACTGCTTTCCAGCTGGGTGGCCCCAGCATTTATTGGTGCATGGAGTTGTTCTTCCCCAGGTGCAGGACTTTGCATTTCCCCTTGTTGAACTTCATGATATATGTTATGCTAAAAAAAAAAAAAAATTTCTATCTCTTACCTAATTTTCTGTAAAAATAGTACTTACCTGTCTTGGTATCTTACCAAAAGTTTCATAATTATTCATGTAAATTGATGCTGAACACTTTTAAAGATCTAATTATTAATATTCTTAAACTTGTCATCCTTACTTTTGCAGGTTCTCCTGGTTTAATTAACCAGGTAGGATGATTTCAAATATTTTGAGTTTCTGTTGGTATTGTGACATCTCATGCCTGTCACAAAGATCATTAGTTCCTCTTATTTTTGAGGAATTAATTCCTCTTACATTTTCCTCACAAGTCTCTCGATGTGTGTTCTTCTCTCAAGAACACAGAGCATCACTTCCATAAGGAAATGAAAAACAATGTGATCTGGTTACATTATTTCTGGATTTCTGTCACCAGTCAGTGCCTCATACTGACCCTATGCAATTGCCTCACTGTCATGGTTTAACCCCAGCCAGCAACTAAGCCCCACACAGCCGCTCACTCACTCCCCTCACAGTGGGATGGGGGAGAGAATCAGAAGGGTAAAAGTGAGAAAACTTGTGGGTTGAGGTAAAGACAGTTTACTAGGGAAAGCAAAAGCCATGCACACAAGCAAAGCAAAACAAGGAATTCATTCTTCACTTCCCATTGGCAGGCAGGTGTTCAGCCAACTCCAGGAAAGCAAGGCTCCATCACAGGTAATGGTTACTTGGGAAGACAAATGCAATCACTCCGAATGTCCCCCCCCTTCCTTCTTCTTCCCCCAACTTTACATGCTGAGCATGATGTCATATGTTCTGGAATATCCCTGTGGTCAGTTGGGGTCAGCTGTCCCAGCTGTGTCCCCTCCCAACTCCTTGTGCACCCCCAGCCTCCTCGCTGGTGGGGTGGGGTGAGAAGCAGAAAAGGCCTTGGCTCTGTCTAAGCACTGCTCAGCAGTAAGGAAAACATCTCTGTGTTATCAACACTGTTTCCAGCACAAATCCAAAATATAGCCCCATAGTAGCTACTGTGAAGAAAATTAACTCTGTCCCAGCCAAAACCAGCACACTCACTTTGTGAATTATTTCTGCCCTGCTGCCTTCAAAGAATCTGCCAAATGTTGATTATTTAATATGAAAATGAATTAAGACATTTGGTAGACTTAAATGCTTTTTTCATCAGAGAAAAGTAGAATTCAATTAACAACTGTATTTAGCACAACAGATATTAAAATGAGATTATGAGTCCCGTGTAAATAATTAATCAAGGGAAACATTGTGACTGTTGAGCTATAGAGAGACTAAGATCAGGGGCAGTGCCAGAGTGACTTAATAAAGTTCAGATCATTGACCAAGCTTTTACTACTGAGCCATAAGTTTGAATCCTTTTGGGGTTAATTTGGATGGCTTTTCCTCTATCCCTGATGTTAAGATAAAATGCGTATGATAATGTTAATGATGTTAAATGCCTTCCCTATGCCATTTGAAAAGCTCTAGGAGTTGCTCCGAAAGAGGTTTCAGAGCAGCTTTTGCCCCTCCCTTCAAGCAGCCAGAGATGCAGTTTGGTTCATATTCATTTAAATGTAACAAAAGGGCTAATGATATCAATGTATAATGTGGTTTCTCAAGGGTACTGCAGCAGACCCTTTTTTTCCGATTAGCTATGGCCCTGTTATTTTTATAATTGGACAGATAAGTATGCTAGGAAGCACATCATGTATGTTGTTCTCCAAAGAATATCCCTGTAGGGGCTGACACCAGTGCTCAGCCAGGTTCCTTGCTCTCTTTCCATTTCCTCGAGTGACATGTGATTGATTAAGCAAGCTGGTCGGTATCAGCATGTGATAGAAAAACATGAGGTAATTTAGTGTTAAGGGCTAGAGGAATGGTACATGAGTAAAATACAGTTGTCCTGAAGCTATTACATCTTTTCTTAAATTTTTGCTTGCAACTTTTTCACCTTTTTTTTTAGGAAATAGTTAACATATCTCCTTTTCCATAATAAACAATTGCACAAGTGGCATGGAAAATTAACTTTGCATTGTCTGCAGATCTGAAGCTCAACATTACTACAAAGAGGGTATGAAAGATATACCTATTCTTCATCATCTTAGTCAGGAACACGTGTCTCTTAGCCATGTGAGTAATGAGTTAAGGTGGGCTGTTGGCTTCTCAAAGATTCATTAGTAAGTTTCAAGTCATCACCAGATTATTAAAATTCAGAAGAACGTTTTCAGCCTAAGCAATGTTACAGAGGAGCTGTCAGACTCTGGAACACACTGCAGAGAAGACAGCTTGTGCAAATGGCTTTTGAAGCTTCCCCTAATTCTTTGTAGTAGTTGTGTTGTATTTTTATGGCAATCTATGCCTTGTGCAGTTCCTCCAGTGTTTATAGTATTAGATCAGGGATGCCTACAGCCCTTTGCCAATAACAAGCCTTTAATGTTAAAAAAATATAACCAAGAGAAACAAAATTAGTGAGAGACTGTATCTGCACTTATGTTCTAGAAATGACCTTGTCCTTTCTTGTTAGATTTAGTTAGACCCCATTATGCATGGTAGTGTGTAGGTAGTAAAATACACAAGTATTTTTCTCTTATACCAGTCTGGGTCAATAAAGCCACTACATGAGACAGAATCAAGAAAAATCTGTGTTTTTTCCATCTCAGTTGTCTTTTCTGGGGCCATCTTTTTCAAGCAGCTCATTTAAAAGGAACTGAAACCACTGATATTATAGTTATCTGCATGCTTATTTATTCATTAACTGTTATGATATGGATTTGTGAAAAGGAGTTAGGCAACTTCTGCAGCAGAGCTGGCTAAAGGTGAGGGGATAGAGGACAGCAACTTAAGCACTCACAATACAGTAGGGCCTTCACCTTAACTAATCAATATGAGAACTAAATTGTTCTAGACATTTTGCACTACTTGATACAGATTTGTTTTCCATTTTACATTAAAAATGCTATAGCATTTTTTCAATATTGTACAAACATTTCAATGAAATTGTGTGCAGGTATTATGAAATACTTTTTTTTACATAAAAATATTTAGACTAAAAATGAATTGCTTATTTTAAATTTTTTTGAGTTCATTAATATTTCAATAAAAATGATGCAGAAACAGGGGAGATAAATGGAAGATTTGGAAAATATCCATTTTTTTCCCCCTTCAACTTTTGCCCAAAATTACATCCCGTATGGCAGGAGCAGTGTAATACACTATATGTCTGCAACTTCGTTACTGTAATTCTCAGTTAGATACTTTCATTCAGACCCATTTCCAGTATTTTCAAGTTAACTTGAACTGACACTGAACAGGGAACTGCAGCGGTCTGGTGCACAGTAAACTTGGTAGTCACTGATTCAAATACAAGGCAGCATCCCTGCAAATAAGCAGAAGAGGTGGTGGAAAGGTAAAGACATGTTAAAGCCTACAAGTTTAGAGCTGAGCAGAATGCTGAATGTTGCACTAAGAATTTGGAAATTATAAGAGAAAGTGGAAAATGTAACAAGGATTAGCAATTTAACCATTTTTTTAGAGAGCAAGGAAATCCAACATTTTTCATTTAGAAAAATTGAAGCAGTATTTCCTTTGCACATTAGGGATATTTTAATGACTCTATTGTCTGAAGCCGTTAACTGTTTGGTGGGCTACTGAAACACCAAAGATCCTGGAAATTCAGAAAGCCAGAGTATGCTGCTCCCAAGGATGTTTGTCTTCATGCCTCTCAGGGCACTCCCGAGCTTTCAGCAACCTCTGTGGTGATCAGTCCATGACAGTTTCCTCAGAAAGTGGAGTCAGATTCATACCTTTCTGCCTAGCTGCAGTTCAGTGCAAACAGCTCTGCTCCATCTCCAGCAGTGTGCTGCATCAGGTCTGCTCCATTTGCAAAGCTGATAAACCAACCATGGAAATTAACTCCTTCTCTAGGCTAAGTGTTCACATGGTGATTGACAGCTCTGGCTGAATAGGGTTGGCTTTGTTGGGTTTGTTTTATTTCCAGAAAACACAATTCTAATTGATTTTTAGATGCAGATGTGCTTTTAAGTAATGAAAAGGTATTTTACTAAAAGGATCTGATTCCTTAGTCTGCGCCTGAACATGTAGTATAAGGGACACAGGCAAACCAGAGGCAAGCCTCACCCTACCGTCTCACTGATCCTAACAGCAATAGATCTGTGCTCACTGATACTCATCAGAATGATTCCTTCTGCATATCGTAGTTGATAACCATGTGACCAGACTTTCTTATATGGGGGGAAAAATATTCACTGATTAAAACCTGTCTTTGTGTGAGCTTCCACCGACGGGACATTTTTCTTTTAATCATGTACTGAATTCACAGCCTAGCTCTTCCATTAAAATTTGTTGCCTCAGTGTGACCTGACTGCAGAAAGAATTCTTCTTTTCTCTCGACTACAGTCCCTGATGATTTGCAATCCTGCCTGTTTTGTCCTAGGGAAATAAGAGAAGACAGAGCAGGGATTTCACTAAACAAGCAGTGAAACAGCTCATATTCCTCAAGCTTTGAGGGAATGATTTGGTTTTCACTGAGGAAGAAAGTCAATGTGCATATGCGCTCCTCAGAACAACTCACAGAAAGACATACAAGGTTTTCTGGGAAAATATATTTAATTTAGGAAGACTGCAATCCAGAGTAAGTTTTTAAAGGTCTGTGTTCTGTAAATGCTGCCTTCATAAGCTTTTCTAGTTAATGCTTCTGGCCCAAATGCTGTAATATATCTGCATATCTTTCGCCTGTTCTTAGTTCACCATCTAGTATTGCAGAAACTGTTGTAAAACTTCTTTTAACTGTTTCCTTTATATTTCTGCAAAGCGGAGCAGGGAATTCCACCAGCAGGTGCGAGGTCCAGCACGGGCTGTGTTTCCTCAGCACCTGCGTAGGTGACAGGTTTGGAAACAGGGCATGGTGGACTCATTACGGGGCTTTTTCATCCTCTGCTACAAATATCCCCTCAGCTCCTATCAGCTCTCCCGTGGAAGGTGCTGGGCATGGAAACAGCCCAGTTCATGCAAAATCCTCTGACACAGCAAGTAGGGAAAGGCACTGAGCCTATATATAAAATATAACCTACAAGATTCACTCACGCAAGTAGCAGACGACAGAGTTTAGGTGACACTGCAATGTAACAAGGAAGACTAATACAAATTTTATACATGAGTACACAAGAGGCATGTTGATAAGTACCTAAGAAGTGATGCTTTACAATATCACAGTAGCAATTTATGTAGAGTTGCCTGATGAATTTGCCTTTTTTTCAGTTTGAATTTGTTTTTTCAGTGGTTGTCAGGTTGGGAGTAAGCACTTCTAATACTTTTATAGAACAAAAGAAATGAGTCTCATATCATGGAAAGAAAATGGACAAACACAGGTGAGAAAGACAGGGTTGAGGTTGTGGCCAGGCATAAGTATATGTAAGGATTTTTGTGTTCTCTGAAGGTTCAGAATAGACATATTGAGTGAAATGGATGCTTGAGGCGTTTCTTTGCTGTGGTTTGATTATGATTTGAACAGGTAAGATTGCTAGTGGTCTTGAAAGGGAGACTGATGTGAATTACTTTCAGCTTGTAAGTTTTTGTCTGGTGTCAGTAATTATTCTGAAAAAACAGAATTACCTTAAAGTAGAAGCCTAAAAAGCAAATTTCATTTCTTCTCACCTTTGTATAATATGTAGAAGTCCTCAGTTGAAACAGTTGCCCACGTGGAAGGACAAAAGTGATGAATAATGGTGTTGCTCCAAGTTTCTGATGTCAGTCTGAATCAGAATGATAATCAAATAAATCAGGTGTTGCAAAAGACATCTACTAGATCTCTGTCTCAATCTATGATATAGGTAAAGATTTTTCAAGAAATAATTCCTAGTGATGTGGAACTTTTCTAGCTTAACTTTCCATTACCTCCTGTGTAAATTCCTGCTATGTAGATTAATTGATAATCATTGTGAATGACAGTAAAAAGTGGTAGATAATTAAACAGCCTCTTAAAAGAACATGATCATTTCCATTTTTGTTTGTGATTAGTTTAATTTATTTTTATGTTGTTTATTAACTTATAATGCACCTGGTATATTCACACACGTACATGTATACAGATTCAAATAAATAGTTAAAATATACAGATCAACAGAAAACTAAAGCTACATTCTGGTCAATTACACCAGATAGCTTGAGTGTTTATTCAAGTAATACGCTGATTTCCAGAAAGAGTTTTCACGAGTGAAATCCTGCATGGTGGGTATTTCAAATAGCCTCTCCATCATCTGTAGGCTTTTCTTACAACTTTGATCCTCCTGGCAGCTCTCATCACTAATGGCCAGAGATTGCCAGGTTCCCCCTTCCTGGATACTGATCTTTTACGCAGGCAAGCAGGAGTCAACTGGAAAGACCCAAGTGTTTCATTATTCCTTCTTTTCCTTTCCTGTTCCTGGGACCTTGATTTCACCAGTAACGCCACATGAAGGTACTCTCCCTAAACCAGTCCACAGAGAAGCAGTAGCTTTACCTGAGTCTAGAACAGAACTAGACTGCAAGCTTTGCACTTCTTCTCCACTTCATTTTTTTTATTTTCTCTACCACTTGTGCAGTGAGTTCTGGCTTAACTATAAAGGCATCTGTTCCTTCACTGCCGTGAGTCTGTCATTGCTGTAGGCAGCTGAAATCAATTTTCTAAATATTTTGTTATGGGTACAGATAACCAGGAGTGTGAGTGAGTTGTGGGAAGCCATGCTGTACTGGGGTTTCCCACCACCGGCCTCACATGTAAGAGGCTGTGCTGGAAGGCCAAGCTATATTTTCTGGCTCTGCTGTTCATTTCTACCTTCTTTTGCATGTGTTTATCTTGTTTTGTCTAGAAAGAGTCTAGCTTAGATTTTATTAACAATAACAGCTACCCAGACCATTTCACCTAACTTGCTTACTAAAGTAATTTACTTCAGCTCTCCCCTAAACATCCTCTAAAGATCCCTTTCCACCCAAAATGCAAAACAACATCTGGGACTATGGATATGTCATGTCCCATAGTCATTCATCTGTTTCTCCGTGGGGCCTCTGCAGCTTAGACCCATGGTGGGGCAGGGAGGTGGCATTGTGGCGAGACTTGCCGGGGCACATTGCATGCCACATGTTTCATGTGTTCAATGAGGGCAGCTTGACCTGCTGCATTAAGGCTCACCTCTTCGTTCTCTCCCAGTCAAACCTGAGGGAAAGAAATACAGGATTTTTCTTTTTTTAATTCAAATTCTTCCTTAATATCTTACATATCAAATGTTTTAGCAGTTTGTATTGCTAACTCAGTACTAAAAAAGATATACAAAGAGGTACAGTGAAAAATAAGCCAGTATTAATATGGTGCAAACCCTCAGTTCACATCTGAATATTGCAATAATGACCAAAAACTTTATTAATAATCTTACCCCTTCTTAGGTTCAAAATACCTTTTCTATCCACACGGCAGCAGTTACAGGCACTGCTTAATGTTCAGTTCCTTACATCCACAAGACCTAAGAATCATTTTGAAACCAGCCCCCTAACCTTGTCTCTGTCAGCCCAAGACACAGCAACAGTTCCTGTGTAGGAGAATAGCAACCCAGGATCAATATTAATTGTCCGGGGACAACTTTATTAATGTTTGTTGGCAGTATTTGCACCTTTTTTTTTGTGGAAAGGAGACATTTTAAATAATATTTGAAGGTCTGAAGTTTTTGGCTTTCTCCACTTTTTGTGGTGTTAAATTTTTTTTTTTTTTTTTGCTAAAACTAGCACAGAACTTTTTCTTTAGTGCTTTATTTACTTAAAAGCTTGTAGGAACAACGGTCTATGACAGATAAATTGTTCTATTACTTTTCTCCGAAACTAAGCCAAACAAATCTACTACAATTGAAAAAAAAAGATTTATCTGCATAAACTACATAAGCATGGGTATCAGTGAAATTCTGCAGACATTTGAAGCTTCCCCTATATTCTGGAAGGCAGTGAGTTTGGTGACCATGTGAGCAGAACATGAACCATCAAAGTGATTCTTGACCAAAACCAAACTATAAAAGAAAAAGAAAAATCTCTGTGCTCCATTTGTTATTTTTAGAAAGTGCTGGAAGCTATGTTTAATTCATTTGTGGACCCAAACGACAGCCTCATTTAAACACATTTTAGTCTTCAGTAATGAAAGACTCATTATCTGTGCCATCATACTGTTCCAGTGAACATGTACTATATCTGCCGCATGCTACCAAGCTTTAACAAGTGATACAGTACAATAATTTATCAATATATAATCTGGGATGGGCCCTTCCAACTGGAAAACTTAATAGGTATAATTATCAAATATAGTAACTGTCCTGAGAAATTTTCCTATTACAAGATTCTTTTTGGCCTTAACTTTTATTTTCTTGTGCAAATCCTACATAAATGATTTAAAGATGGGACCTTAATCGGGGCTTGTTGTACCAGAGAGTTTGTCTGCTCAGAATTTTTTCTAATGTGAGCTAGAATACTAATATAAAATTAAATTGATACAGTATAATGTGTAATTATCTTAATATTATCATATGATATATAATTAATAATAGTAATAATATAACCCTCTCTAGCAATCTTACCTCACTACAATATGATCCAAGTAATTAGACTCCAAGGAAAAAGCACAAAAGACTTCAGGATATTTTAATCTTCTCATTTTTCCACAGTCAGCTAAAGTGGGGTATGAAAGTCATAAAAAGAGCAGTTCACCATTCCCCTTCAATGCTCTGCTTTCTGTATCGCTCGTACTAATAGGCAGGACATCCTCACGTTTCCAACACAATCGGTGTGCGTTGCAGAATTTTAATATCCCTGTCTAGACCAGTGCACCCAAGAGGGCCAGAAAATTAGTTTGAGCATCATCCTCCATTACCCATCGTGTGTGAACATTAGCATCATGGTTTTGGCCACGTTGGCCACCAATGGTGAGCACAGCACAGGTCAGGGACTATGCCCTGGAGCCAGGGCAGACGAACCCACCCTGTTTGGGCTGTGCGGTGGGAGGGATGGGGAGGACATAGGTGCTGAGTTGTGAGCCATGCCAGCCACACCACTTACCCTGGGCGGCTGGGATTGTGCCTTGGCCCATTTTATTTACTCCTGCCATGTAGCCCGTGGAAACAAGAGTGCTGTTGAGTTTCTTTGCTTGGGTTTTCCGTCATTCACCATCACAAATGGGACATTTCCAGGTGTTTGTGCCTGACACAGTTACAAAAATTGTTCACGGTTTGGGACTATTTTGGTCTTTTTTTTTCCTGTTCCCCTGTTTTCCATGCCGCCTGTCCAGTTTTCATTGGTACAGGGAGGCTCCATTGCCCAGTTCTGAGATTACAAACAGCCCCACATTAATGAGAATTCATACTTCACCTCCAGGAATTCCTGAGGAAATATACTCAATTTCACAGGAACGTGACTGCTTGGTGCCATGTCAGTTATTTCATACAAGCACACTCTTCAGCTCCTATACCAAATACGGTGGGGTGTCCAATTTACTCTTGTAATAGAGTGCCTGAAAGAGTTGGGTGTTTGCTTTTGGTTTTAAGCCTCTTGGAAATTCTTCTTACTTTACTGATTTGTGGATTTTGTCCCCAGACGATGGAGATGGGACCCCCATGGGAGGTCTGTAGACAAAAAGCATAAATAACATTGAAATCTCCCAGGTGCTTGTTTTTTCATGAAGTTATTATATTGGCAGATTCTCATACCTCCAGGCTAAGAATATTTTACAGCCACTGGTGTTTTTCCTTTGGCCTGTTAGTTTCAGTCTAGAGGTGCTGCTTGAAAATAGCTGAATAGGGATTTTTCTTTTTCATAGGGGAGTCATTCATTTTTATTAAAATATTGTAAACTAACACCACGAAAACACACCACCATTTTCACCAGAAATAATTCCAGTGAAATAAAAGGAAATATACAGTTGTAAAGCTGATGCAAGTGAAAAGTAAACCCCTAGGTGCTCATTGATAAAGAATTTATATAGGAAACAATGAATAAGGAGAAGATTGCCTAGACTTTGCAGTTTCCAGGACTTTCACGTATTTCCTAGCAGCATTATTGAACCTAGGGCACTCACTACAATAAACAGCGTGTTTCTAGACACTCATTTCTTTGTGGGGTTTTACAGAGGGAATGGAAGGTGTATTCCCTCTGGTGAGAAGGAATGCATCCACACATTTGCTATATAGGGTGCCTGATTTCCTGAAAGACCAAAGGAGTATCACCGTGATATACTTATTTCTAACTAACAGCCACTGCATATTGAGCCATCTGAGGGAATAATGCCATCTAAAAAAGGCTTTATCCACTTAAAGCTTTCCTAACTTGCATTTATTTTTGTGTTTGAAATGCTTTGAACAGAAGTGACACTGAAAAGCACTTGATCTATAAACCCTTCCAAACCAACTGTTTCGGTTTCATATTAATATTCTCGACCTCTTTCGGTGGGGGGAAAGTCTTTCAACAGTAGGTGTCAACATGGGAACTGTATCTTTTAGGGACTCCTTTAGAGCCTGAACAGAGATTCAAAGACTTCAAAGAAGGAATGGAGAGAGCTGGCAGATGAAGACGCACCAGACTTCTCTGCTCCCTGTCACCTGCAAAAGTTTTACCAGCGAATGAAGGAATTTTATAATTGCAGCCATTTCTCTCCTCCTTTGAGCAAGCCACCCCAGGCACCACATTGGCCCACGGATCCTGCTGCCAGGTGATAAGGAAGCTGGGGACAGACTGCCTACTCTCGGGCCCATTTTTCAGGCTCAGGGACCAGAACAGGCAAAAATGTCCTGCAACTGGGAGTTTGACCTTGCTTTTGTCGACACCTGCATTGCAAGCTGAGTGACAATGACTGTCACGTGCATCAGAAACAATTACATTCCTCTTGCTGCCCCTGCTTCAACACCAACACCTGCTCCACAGATTAGGGGCCCCCTGATCTACAGAGGAAGAATTTTTGAGCATGGTGGAGATTGATGACTTCCATCCAGTGAGAAATTGAAGCACTTTATCATGTAAAACAAGGCAAACACACACAGTAAATAGAAATATCCTCAAATGAGTTAGGGACTTTGTAACTTACCCTGGTGCAGATGAGCTGGATTCTTGAGGAAGGTTGTACAGAGAATAAGGTATGAGTTTTGATTCTGCTTTTACTTGAGCAAAACTAAAAATGCAAACAAAGCAAGTGGGATGTGGGATTATCTGCACAGCTTTGAAGTGGCAGTTGGAGCGCATCCATTCTTATGATCCAACATATTCAAAACAATAAAGATAAAAGTAATGCTTTACATGGAACATCATCTGTGCCTTTAGCATATGCAAGGACTTTGCCTTGAAATGTTTTCCACATTTCCATGGTGAATTAAACCCTTTTTTTGTGAGGATTCCTTTCATTTGAGGAAACAGAGGCTCTTGAGAATGAAAGTGCATCTGCACAGTACAGGCTCACTTTCCCAATCCTTTCATCTCTTATTTTTCAGTTCCTAATTTGTCGCTGCAATCAGCATTTCAGTCTCCGGCTCAGATTATGATTTTCTGATAAAAGAGATCTTTCAACAGCAAATAAACTGAATAGTGGGGAACAACCAGAATAAATACAAAAAGACGAGATGCATTTAGGGCTGAGCCTGACTGTCTACACCTGTCAGAAATAGAAGACCTTGCCAATTGCCCCAGTCATGAATATCTTAAATTGAAATTTACATCCTATACCTGAGCCATGTTCATTTTGAACATACAGTAAGAAAAAGCAAATGTAGTATTCCTTTCTTGAATCTGTAGAGTTAAGTTGTTATTGTGGGTTTGCTCTACTTGGTGATAGAATTCCCTACCAGGAACAAAAATATAGGATGTACGTATATAAAATATTGATTTGTCCTTACAGAATACATTTATGTGAATATAAACCATGCAGTATATAGTTTTGTCCTTGAAGAATACATGCACTTCTAATCTGTAAGATGCCAGGTTCCTGGACAATTACAATTCTATATTGCCAAGCTCAAATTCTAGGTGCTTCAAGGAGCTCAAGTAGACATTTAAAAAAGAAAAACATGTTTTGTAATTGTGTTCTGTCAGATAGACTATATAAACACAGGAGCTGGGCTGGTTTACATCAGAATGCATTTGGTTATTCACTACACAATGGATTGAATAATCCTATAAATATTTATGAGTAAACCACAGAGGATTTATTCTTTCTTCCAGCATGTGGAGATTTTATAATGTGCACTGCTGTTAATTCAAAGTAGAACCTAATGTTTTGGTTACTACTTAATGCATCTAACAGCATGGCTCTGCATCACATATGCATACTCTTTAGACAGTTAATCACAGACAATATTTTGGTGCGTAAGTCAGGAGGAACTAGTCTCTGACCACCTAATTCTCAAAGCCAATACACGCAGCATATGTTGGGGTTGGAGAGGATGTAAGGTAGGAGCTGCTTTGCACTTTGACCTGAGGCAGCATCAGCTGGGCTCTGTGGATTAGCAGTTTTTAAATGAGTAGTTCAGACTGAGCAATAATACTAGTGGAAAGGCATGGAGACAAAAAAAAAAAACCCAGGAGAATCAAATTGGACTTTATTGGTTGGATTTTTACAGGTACAATGGCTTTAAGAATGCCAGCTGCCAACTTGGTGAGTCTTACGGTCTGCAAAGCTGGCCTGTTCTTGAAATGGGTAATTCATTTGACTTCTGATACTATAACATGAAAAAGTCTACGCTCAGTTTAAATTTAGTGTTAATAACTTTCACTGAGAGTAATTTCCATGCTTCCCTCACCCACCTTTTCCATGATTCACCTTTAGTCATAAAATAGACTAGAATCTACTCTCTTTGTAGAGCAAGAAATTTGCTCCCTTCCCTCTTTCCTCTTACCTACCAACTTTAGAACTTTTTTTTTTCATTTGTCAGTTGTTCTAAACTGGAGGCTAAGTCATTTCTGCTCCTGTTTTGGAATTTCTCTCTGCTGATATCAATCATGTCACACATGTTCCAGTCTGAAGAGTGGACATAGGCAAATGTCATTAACTCCAGTTTCTACTGAACCCCACATAAGGTTCTGCTGAAATCAGAACCTCTAATTCTGAGCATCAGAGATGCCAGGTGAGCCCTTGTGCAAGCAAATGGAAGATTAAGGTGTCCAGAACCCATGGGAACAGGATAACATTTGATAGATAACCTTGTCGTAGTTCTTGCAATATTATCCTTAGTACTGCTAGTGTGTATTTATATTAGTGTTTCATTTCCTATTAGAGTTGGCTTTTACAGCACATCTTTCAGCCATGCAGCTTGCTGTGCTGTGGTTCACATCAGGGAGACATCTCCAAGTACATGAGCTTGATTCCCTTTGCATGAAACTGAACTGGAAGAAGAGCTGCTAGAGGACACATCAGGCATGAGAACCCCAAACGGGCATTCAGCTGATGAGATCAGATCAGAGCCGATCCAAAAGATAAAGCCAAACAAAGACAGAAGAACCCGATCTGTGTGTAGTGTGGGTGTGAGGTTCTCAGTTCCAGCTGTTAGACTGTACAGTTCTGTGCCTGTTGGTCTGCACTGCGTGCTAGTGTAGACACAGCCCTGGTCATCATTGTCATTAAGGTTGCCTAGCTTTATAAAATATTTTCCACTAGCATATAATTCTACCAAATTTGAAACATTCTGCCTAAAATTCTCCCTAGTATGCTAATGCCTGAAGCTGACTTAGCTCAACTAGCAAAACTTTTTTGAGGATGACACTGAGATAAAATGCTCCACCCTGCCAATTAGAAAAAAATGAGGAGATCCTTGTAGAACAGGAGTTTGAAGTCTGCGGTGAGGAAGAGATGAACGGGAGTCCTCTAACATTCAGTACTTTTGTTCTCTGACTACACAGAAATCTGGTGGAGTCCTGTTTCAGTAGCTTCTCTTAAACATGTCATATTCCTTCTTTGATGATTCTGTTAATGCAGAGCAGGCCCAGCCCTCAGAGCTGCCTTGCACTGTCCTCACAGGTGAGCTGCAAAGGCTCAGCAAGCCTTTCACTTAGAGCTGCTCCTCCAGGAGTGACCGAAAGGCATTGCCTTTTGATCTCATGCTTTTGCTGATGACATGTGAGGAGGAAGATAATCAAGGACCAATAGAGAAGGCAGACAAGTGAAAAATGTATGTGGAGACTAAGTGATAAAAGGAGAGGGGAAATTCTCCACTTCTAACATTAGGTGTGCTCTTCAGAGAAGACATATACGCTGACTCTAAGCTGTACATTCACACCCTATATGAAAGTACAGATGGTCTATTTCTTGTACACATTTTGATCCATACTTCACAGTTAGTGTCAATCACCTTTCCATATCAGTACCTGAACTATCGTGCATGCCTAATCTACCCTGACATTTCTGGGTTAAGTGTTAGCTACAGTTAGTGTGTCTGAGCTCAGGTGAAAGAGCATTACTAATTAAGTACCAATTTTGAAATATCCCAATTCTCTTAACTTTATTCTTCTATGCATTTATGTAGACAGTAATTGATACTGGGATATTTAATACCTGCTCATACTAGGACTAATTGCTGCTTACTCTTTTTCAAGAAAAAAAAAGGATGCACAGGCTTGGAAGAACTGCTCAGGTGACATGTACTGTAAAATTTAAGAAAAATTACAGTATCTTTATCATTCTTTTTTCCTTTGTAGTGTCTTTGGTAACTTTTCTCTCGTCTGTCTGATTCTGAAAAAAATGCTGAAGATCTTCAGAAGATGATGAGCACCTCCCAGATCAAACTCTTTGATGTAAATGTGTTGGCTGAGTGATTCTGTTTGTATTTGTCCACACAGGTAAGCACAATGCTGGTGCTTAGCAAACAGAAACACTAACATCTGCCAATGAGTAAAATAAGGCAGGCCCGGAATAAGGGTGCTCTGTATAGCAGTGGTCAGACTCCTTGTATGCACCACACGATACCGTAAGGTGGTTTTTCCCACTCTTTCCTCTCATATTCTGTGGTGAGCAATTGCTTGAATGCTGTGCTTAGGCTTTATCCAGTGATATGTATCTGAAAATAAGTAGTCTGATTAAGAGAGAGAGGGTCACCACTTTCACCAGTTTGCCTGACATTGGGCTACTATCATACAGGCACAAGACATGGTCAGTGGTAATCGGAGACTTTCCAGAGCTTCTTTGGGATAATTTAGTGGCAAAAAAACTGGTTTAGATACTGAGGCCAATTTATTTTAGAAGTTAAAATCCTGAATAAGCAGGAACACATTGCATCCGACTGTCGTTTACTAATTGGCATTTTGAGTTTCTCAAGACATTTGTTCACTCAAGTTTTAGCGGTGTCTTGTCGGTGAATTATGATTTACAACAAGCCAAAGCGAGACACGTGGGACAAAGCAGACAGAACACTGATGCCTGTCAAACAGGCATAGACTACTGCTTTTTAACAACCCAGCAAAGATTTAAATGAGCAAGGAGCCTTCAAAGGAAGCATCAATCTCAGTAAGCAGTAAAAAAACCTACTGTCACTAACAGAGTTTCAACTGAGCAGACATGCTCAAAGCAATGCTGAAGATTTTGAGACCAGACAAGTACAAAGCATCAAAGGAATGCACACACACTGTAGAAATTCCTCACAGCTTTTTGTTAAGAACCACATCACAAAGAGAGAGGACAACAGTACTCAGATAGAGAAGAAAATTATCTGGTTCTTTCCCATCATTAATATCCCTGATTGTGCTATCACAACTTGGGTCTGTTAAACTGGAGAGAATATTTAGTGGGGCAAACTACTAGCAGCAAATAATTACAAATAAATTTTTCCCACATTCATTCATGAACGTTAAGTTAATAGACTGTGATGTTTGTGATTTTGTTACAGAATCTTCCACACAAATAAATTTTAGGCAGTCAGCTGCCTGCACAATTTTTTGATTGTACTAATTATAAATAAGTATCAGCTGGAAATGGGTTGGTTATTCAGCCTGTTTTAAGCCCTGTTCTCTAGTTATAGGAACATGACTGTAACAGAGAGGAGGACTATTAAGATCAAGTGCTGGAAGCCTTGATTATCTCAGGGAGTAAAAAGGAATATTTCTTGTGGGGATGAGGATGTGTCTGAATTTCAGATTTCTTGTGGGTGAACTAGGATTTATTTTCATTGACATCTTTTTCTTTCATAAGTCATTTCTGTGCCTGGGTACAGTAGGTCATCTTCATGAACATTATCACACTTCCTTTGGAAACTGCTGGTTTGACCTGCCTGTTAACAAGCCTAGATGCTTCCTCCCCCAGAAGAAGTGACGTGCAATGACCATGCCTTCTCATGGGTGTCCCACAGTACCTGGCTTGCCAGCCTGCCTGTGTCTGCCACTAGTGCTCTAAGACTACCCCAGCCCAGTGTCACCTCCCTGATGAAACGTTTTCTCCCCATGCCCAGGGTGAAGACATTTTATGGGCTGACAAGAATAACATTCAAGTTAAAAAGACCATTTATGGCAACAGACAGAAAAAAAAGTAGCAAAGGAGAGGGTTGTCTTGTGGTTGTGTTTAAGGATTCTACTTTGAGTGGATGTGAAGTATTAAAAGACAAGTTATCTACTGAGTGTTGGTTTGCAAGTATGAAAATGAACACTGCCGGTGCCTTGTGTTGTCTCTGCATCCAGAACAGAGCCCACACTGCCAGGCACTGCCATACAACTTTCCTCATCCTGCTGCCAACATGTCTTTCTACCCTCCTCTTCTTCATTAGCTCTGGAGTAAATAGCAGTAACCACCATTGCCTAGTTTTCTTGTTGCTTTTCTGCAAAGAGCTCTTCAGTGCCTTTTTTGAAAGACACCTCCAAAGAAACAACTTTGAGGGATGCCCAAGGAATTATTTGCTTTGCTTTAAACCTTTCCACAACAGGTATCAACATACCCATCAGTAGTTCATGGAGACATATAGGCAATTACTTGCCTTATCTAACCTACAGCCCATAAGGAATTCCTCAGTTCTTTCCTGCCATTATCATACACCACACGCACACACTTTGCTTTTACCTTGCTAACACACATTATGCATTTCACAGAAAGACATATGTGTGAAACGATTGCTCAAGCTCCCAGGGCTCTGGAAAGCCTTAGGAATATATATTTATGCAATATCTAAGAAAAAACAATGATTGGACATTGACTTATTATTGTCTTTGTATCTCTTTCCTATGAGAAAGTAGCCTGTGTGGTTAATTTACTGCAGGTATAGCTGCGGGAGATAACAGGTAAGCAAACATCTGACCTGTGCATATGGCCATGGAAACAAAAACCTGCTCTCAGTTTATTCTTTTTCTAGTCTGCAATGCCTATTAATATGGATCAGCATTACATATGTTTGCCAAAAAATTCTATTGCTTGCAATGCTTACTTTAATACATGTAATATTTGTTTATTAAGACATCACTGAATATCTGAAAAAAGTTCCATGGTATTTCAAGAGATCATCAGGTTTCACTTTCTGCACGGAGGCAAGATCAAGTAATCTTTACCATCTTTTACAGATGTTTGTACAATCTGTTCTGCAAAGTCTGACCATGCCAGCATTTCAAGTCTTTCTAGTTAACAATTCTCATAACTAGAAAGTTTTCCAACCTAAATTTTCTCTGCTAAAAATGAAGAGTATTTTTTCCCCACATCTTCCATTCAGTGAACAAGGAAAAAAATTACATTTCTCTCTAGAGTATTTTTTCACGTATTTGAAAACTATTATTGTACATCCTGCTGATTACTATAGTCGTTTCTTCTCCATATTAGCTGTACCAATTCTTCCAGTTGTGACTTCAGGTCACTCTTGCCAAGCCTGTGATCATTGTAATTGTGCTCTGGATTCTCTCTTAATATTTCCTGAAGTGTGGTGCCCAGTAGAGAACATGGTAGCTAAGGTAGACTTCAACTGCTGATGTCATCCTACCTCATACTTTCACTAAATTCTCAAAATGCATATGGTGAGTTGAGTTGAGTTGAGCAGTGAGCCTGATGTCTATCTTAGATAAAATGACCTTCTTTCTTCATGGGTTGCTTCTGCTCTCATGGTGTGACCACAGAGCCTCCCTAAGTCTGGCCCTCTTCTGTTGTGCCAGTCTAAACTTTGATCACGTCTCTCTGCTGGCATCTATGAGGCTGTTCCCCAGGCAGCTACAAAGGTTGTACAAAACTCAGGCAACAGAAATCAGACCACTGGTTGTAGCTGGTAAGAACAGGTACATGTTCCAGGTACATGATTCCTTCTTTGTGTCTGAAAGCTGATCTGATAACAGATATTATCTTGCCTCGTGTATTATTTTGCTACTGAGGGAATCGCTGAAAGTCACTTTCTTCATTCAGAGACTCCTTGATACAAAGGGAGCATTGTGTAGCAATCCTATAAAATGCCATTTTCCCATATTCTACACAGCAGCCAGAGGAAAATTATTTTTCAATTACTTTTGCTGTAAATGAAACATGCAGAAAGTATAAATTCTCTCTTAGGAGGTCAGCGTGGGAAGAGAAACAGTTGCAAGCCAGTAAGAGATATGTCAGTACTACTACCATAGTCATCCCTTAGTAAATATTTGTGTGAAATATATTATGCACCAGTCTAATGTAGCCTGAAATGGCAGGCGTATTCCTCCTGCACGCTGGCCGTGATTTGCCTGCTACCTCCTGTGATTGCTCTGTGAGGCTGCATTTTGCCAGCTGAGCAGTGCCTGACTTTGGAGGGAAGCTCATCAAAATCAGTGAAGTAACCACACAACAAGCATGTCACACAGTGTGAGGAGAGGTGACACGGCCTCACCTGTGGGCATCTCTTGAGTGTTTTTCTTCCCTGGCGAGGCACTGCTGGTGTCATCACTTCCCCAGCGCGGGGTTGTGCAGCCAGTACTGTGTTATTAACTGGTTTAGTCCTACGACCCCTCTCTATTCGTTGTTGACATACACCCATCACACAGTGTGTCACCATGCTCACACTATTAGGCAAGGATCAGCCTCTTCTCTGGCTCTCTGCTGAGTTTGGAAGACAGGTAGAAATTAAAAGAAAAGCCATATAATAGTAGGGTTAATAGCGAACAAAGGTGGGATATGAGTCAGAGGCATCAGACTCACGGATGTGTTTCATGCAAGCTATCAGGCTGATTTGGAGTAATTGATATTTCCTTTGAATACAAGTGCTTGAGAGAAACTTTGAGTGAAAAAGCTCAGACCAGCTTCCAGGCTGGTGGAAAATTGCAGCAGGCTCTGGCAGCCTTGCAAAGCAGCAACAGAGAGTTGTGAGCAGGTTGAGGAAATCAAGTCAAGCTGGCTATTTGATATGAGAGTCAAACATACTGTCAGGGATGCAGCACCATTGATCAGTCGAGCACAAAGCTATGCTGATCTTATTGTCTGGACGACCGGTTGTCTTCCTACAGGGGTTCTTTGAGCCAAGGACCGCTTGCCTTTCCTCAGTTAACCACAGTCCTATGTCCTAAGTCCTCTTGATGAAGCTGTTACTGAGAGGAACATGAAAGCATGGGCACAGCTGGTAGAGCCTTTGATACTGTTTGTTAGGATGAGGCATTGCAACGGCACAGAGTGTGAGGTGGCAGGCAATTAAAATCAGTTTCATTCAGAAAACACGAATGAGCTACTCAGCCTCTGCTTTTGCAATCAAGCTTGCTCACCATTATAACACTGCACTAATGAGTGCTTCACAGGTTTGAGCATAGACCACCTTGTGTAATTTAATAGGCATCATAAAAAAGTCTAATTGAGCACCCACATGCTTCAAATGAACCTGTGGGACCAGTGCCTGAGGAAGACCTGCAGGTTGAAATGAGCCTGGGAAATGATCCCAGTTTGAACTAATCTCATTATATTTATGCTATCTGAAAGTGTGATTCACATGCATGCAGGCACTTTTCTTACATTTATGGGGGTTTCTGCCTTATTACCTCATTGTAAAATGCTTTTACAAGCCAAAAAAAATTGAGAGGGATATTGCACTTTGCCCACCTGTATCTTAGCTTTCAAAATACTCATAGGACTATACAATCTGCACGTGAATTGCAAGTTGATACATATCTTCAGGAAAGAAGAAGCAACGTAAATAAGTGAAGATTTTCATAAGATATTAATGGCATTGCAACTTTACATTCATAAATACCATCCTCCTTGGAAAAGCAAACTTTTGCAGGAATGTTTTTGCAGCTATTATAAACTGCCACCCTTTCTCAGCCTTTGTTTCACTGCTTAACCCAGTTGGGTCCATGGACCAAATGCACTCCGCTCCCAGAATATTCAAAGAAAAAATTCATATTGACCTGAATGGTTAATATGAATGAGAACATATATTCTCAATAATTCTAGTATTTCCTTCTGTCTCTACCTTGTTTTTGTGGTTGAATTATACCGATATGAGCCATTAGAAGGACAATATATGTTACATATGTTAATTATAAATATAAACATATTATATGTATTTTAAATATTTATAAATATATACATTTATATAACTACTGAGGAACTCTAGGATTGTGGAAAGGTATTTAAAAGTGGGAAGTTAATTCTCCTAAAATCAGTTCAAACTGTGCTTTGCTACAACAGTCAGTAATCACACTCTAATTATTTGTTTTGCAAGAGGGCATAATCTGGCTTTGTTGGAAAAAATCTTGCTCCCTTTTTGGCTAAACTACCAAGTTTTAAAATGAATATGACCTGTAGTTTGCAAGTAGAGTTGACTGTAAAATGGTGAAAAAACTTAAACTTATAACCATGTTTGTGTAATCTTATTTTCAAAATTGTCTTTACTCATTTTCATTGATTAATATCTGTTATTTAAATAAGGAATAGTTTAAAGGTTATTGGGGTTTTGTTAGCTTAATTTGGGGTGAGATCTTTTTCAAAGATCAATTTGGAAAATTGCTTTCAGGGGAAAAAAAAAGATACATGCTTAAAATGCGTTTCCCTATTTAAAATAAATTAGCAGAAATTTTTAGCGTGCATAATTCACGCTAATTAATAATCACCAGATGTATTTGAAAATACTTATTTTCTTCAGATTAAATCAAGATACACCATATAGAAGCAGCAGCAGCAAGCAGCATCTGCTGCTAAATTTGAAAATCTCTGAACCTTGTGATACACATGCTTAAAAAGTAAAATTGGTCTTTGTTTTGGTCAGTTTGATAAAAAGACCCGTTAATTTAACCTAAGAAAAAAAAACACCAAAGGACCAGGCTCTCCAGAGATGTTCAACAGTGCATTCAAAATTGGGCTTCAACGGCATCCTGGTTCAGCTGGGTACCCTCCCCGCTATCCCACTGCTTGCACAAGTCTTCCCCTGCCTGGCTGGTCTTCCCCGTCCTTTAGTCAAATATATAGCTGTCATATATACTACTACACTCACTTTCCATTTGAGCCATCTTTTCTAAAGGGCAGCCTCCATTCCCTGCTTGATTCAGCTCCCTTCAGAAGTTAAAGGACTGTAAGCATGAGGTTGTAAAGGGAGAAAACAGGCAAGCACCAAAGGTTTCTCATTACAAAAATCTCTAAAAGCAGCTCAGTGGGTGTGCAGGTGGGTCCTGGCAATGCCTTGTGGAGATATTTAAGAGGTTACTGCCTAAAACACACTGCCAAAGGAATTGTCTGTGGGAACTTTTTGTGAAGAAACCCACTAAAACACTACTGAAATCAGGGAGGAAGATATCCCCAATTGTTGAGCACCTCCACATTCCCAAAAACACTGCTGTCATTTCCATAAAACACCTTTTTCTGTGAGATCATTCATGTATTTCTCACAAGACTTCCTTTTCCCAGTTGAACATCTTTGTTGGAATCAGGGCAATCAAAAGTATCAAATTCAAAATGTGATGGCCTTGAAAATCTACCAGAATTGGATTTAGCAAAACCTTTGAAGTGACCCTTGCGTCAGGCTTTTTTAGGGGTAGGTCTCTGATCAGCTAATTAGTTTGCCCCAAAAGACATTATCATTGACAAAAGCTGCAGAAAGGGTATAGCACAAAATGAAATACCTACTCTTTTCATCACTAATCCCTTCTTAGTTCTTCGAGATACTGAGCAGTATGTTTTTTTCTTGTAATAATCCAAGACACAGCTATTTATATAGGGTACCTGCGTATCTGACCACACATATTTTTTGCCATTAATACTAAATTCTGAATATGCTAGAGCTTAATCAGGCAATTTTTTTGCAGCATTTGTAACTGGCCAACTTTGCCTAGTTGACATTTTCTTTAACGTGAAAATGAAACAACAATAAAGAACTAGGGCACTGTCTGCAAATACCTGCTGTGTTGCCCTAATGAACCCAAGGCACTGTTCTGCAGTCAAACAGCTGGTTAAAACTATCTGACATTTTATTCTGGGCACAGTGATAAATTGCAACAAATCTCTCAGCTTTAGCAAAGAAAGTTGCTTGGGGAAACTGGAGAACTCACTGGCTTGCTGTCCTTGAGAATGAGTGATCAGAGGAAACTGGAACTATCAGGAAATACTGGGCAACCCTAATTTCTCTGTGCAACCTCGCTGATTTTCGGATGGAAAATGGTGAACCTGAGCAATTTGTCGCCCTGCATCTTGCCCTGAGTGATGACATAGAGCCTGGGTTGGCTCTGCCCTCCTGCCCTCTTTCTGTCATTGCTCTGTTTTCTCACAAGTGAAGGTAGAAATTAACAATCCATTTAACTTACAGATGCGAAAATAACAGTTGCTCTGTTCAAAATCCATACAGGGTCAGAGAATTCTGCTTCAAAACATATAATCCAATTTTAAATGATGGTTATAATATTTCCCATTGTTTAACATATAGGAAAACAATCTGATTCTCAGTATCACAAATATTTTCTGATTCTTTCATCTTTTTAATCTTTAAAGTTTATTTGTTTAGTTATATAATATGTGTGTATATAAAATGTTCTGATATACCTTTCCAGATTAACACTCTGGAGCCAGGAAAGGTTGCTACAGCTGTAAGAGGAGCAAAACATGAGCAATTGATCAGAGCACGCAGAAATACAGAAAGTTTAGAAAAATACTAAGAAATTAATAAGAACAAAGTTCTTATTTCTCCTTCAATTTCGTACCTCATGAAATATATATTTTTTTTTTATTTCAGCACTTCACCTAAACAATGCATAATGGCCAACAACTGAAAATGAAAATTAAAGAAAATGAACGAAAATGGGTTAATCTGCCACATTTAAATCTGTGTTAATAAATTTGTTTTTCCTTATTAAGCAGGTTTACTTTAAAGGTGTTGAGGACAAATTCTTGTTGTTATGACAAACTAATACATTTTAAGTAAATCATACATAAAGGTATAGAGCTGTAAATTTGGGAGTCCAGTGTTATATTCCCATTTCTAGAGTATTGGGTGGGTTTTTTTCATCATTTTCATCTTTCCACATGTGAAAGCTCCATTTCTCACATGCATATATTTATTTCTTTTCCTTAAAATTTCTCTCTGTTGGCATCTTCTCGTACTGAGATGGAAGATTCTAGATGTGGTTTTATCAGTGCTGTGCAGAAAGGGCTATCGGTGTCCTAGCACACACTGTTTATGTGTATCCAGCTCAAAATCATACTGGCTGCCTTCGTTTCCCAGCACAGATTCACATCCAATTTGCGACCTGTATCTCCCCTTAGTCTCTCCCAGCATTATTGTTTTCCAAGTATTTCCATCAGAAGAGTTATGGTTTAGATTATTATTTTCAGAATGTGCTGATCTGCTTTTTTTACCACTTGAATCTCATGCTCCTGTTCCTGCCCATATTGCCACCTTATTCCTTGTTATCCTATTTTCTCTGTTCATAGTTTTTCCTAGTTTAGCATAATATGCATATTTGGGAACCTACGTATGTGTTTTTCTACATCACCAACAAATTAATCTGATCTTTCCTCTGAATAAAACATTAACCACTGCACTGACTGGACTAGGTGGTTGCTGCTCTGGAGAGTTCTCTGAGCCTTACTCCAACTTACTGCCTGTATTTGGACCAACAGAGTAAAACTAAAATTACAACTTCACTTAAGATTAGTACATTGTTTTTATAAATAGGTCTAGGGTTTGGGGCTTGAGTAATTGAATTTCTGAGCATGTAAAAGTATTCTTTCTTTTTAACCTTCTAAGGCCGTTTAGAAGAGTAAAGCAAGGTCAATTTGCTTATGGTGCAACTAATTTATGAAATTTTGTCACACATATGGATTAATTCTGCTGCTAGTTGGGAGACATGAATAAAATAATTAGCTAATGCACATATACATTTATTTTAATAATTAATACATTTATTACATGCATTCACCTTGTAGTATGTCTTTTAATTCACAATATCAAACATATTTTGAATAGAAGTTTTTCAGATAGACAATATATAAATCATATTGTGATGCACAAAGAGCTATAAATAATCTTATAGGCAGTTGTAACATGCTGTTCAAATATTAATGAAAACATATTAATTTAATTCCTAACCTTGCTCAATTAATCTTAAATGGCATAATGCTAACAGTCTCACAAGAATAAAGCCTGCACAGATACTGCCAACAGAATAAATGAAGAGAAGAGGAGCATGTGCCATTTATTTAACCGCATAACTGAAAGCTCCCTCTGGACAGGAGAGAATAAAGGTCTAATTTTCTGCCACGAAAAGCTATTTTCTCTTCACAGAGGGCTGAAGGATCTACTAGTCTCTATTCATCATTGCTGCAAGACTTTGTTAATATCTATTTTCTGAGAAGTCCCAGCTAACAGTAAAAGGCTTAGGCTGTGTTAGAAAGGCTATGAGAAATATTACTTAAGGAATTAACATGCATTTTTAATGAGCATGGCCTTGCTTCATTCTCGTGTACGTCCTGTGACAGATTACTCATTTCAGTCTTATCAGACCACGCTTTGTCCTTCCAGATACTACCCTCCAGTTTTGTTGCTATAAATAGTTGTAAGTTCATTTTTGAAAGTAAAGAAGTCCAAGAAGGCTAAAAAAGAAGATGATTTGTTGTTCTGATAAAACACAAAGAAAAAATAAAACCATAGCTGTATCACCGTTTTAGATAACAGTGGAAGAGAACAGAGGAATTTAGAACAGTTATAAGGGAAGAAGTAAGAAGATTAGTTTGTGTGCAAATACACTGATACGAACATAAAAGGAAGGAAAGGGAAACTAATCAAAATCAACTTCAATATTTTATATCAAAGTAACTGAGATAATATGGTAGTTGAAAAAAAGGAATATGAAAGTAGCTTCTGCAGAAGTGGTGTAGCAGTTTGGCTTTTGGAAGTGTCAACATTCCTGAAAACAGAGAGAGAAACATAAAATTACATGAGCACAGAGTCACACCATGGATGAAGAGATATGTTTGAGAGCCATGACTGTGGACAACATACAAGGGACTACAGTTGCTAATGGGGATGAGTAATGAAATGAAAAGGTATGGGGATGAGGAGAGACTGTGAGAACACCAAGTGGAGGAGCAAGGAGGTAGCAGAATGGGTAACAACAAGACACTGAAGCCAGTACAGAGAAGTAGCCAACATCACAATCACAGGGTCTGAGACACAAGGAGTGATGGAGGGTGGAGCAAAGAACATGGAGAGAACTCATTTTTTTAGAGGTGTCGTGGTTTCAGCCCAGCCGGTAACAAAGCACCACGAAGCCACTCACTCACCCCCCACCCCCGCCCCGGCCACGTTGGGATGAGGAGAAAATCCAAAGGCAGGCTTGTGGGTCGAGACAAGGACTGGGAGGGATCACTCCCCACTTATGGCCACGGGCAAAAGACAGGCTCAACTTGGGGAAGAAACAAAATCAATTGAATTTACTACTAATCAAAACAAAAACAAAACACAAGGGTATTAGGAAGGGAAACTAAACAACAGAACAAACCTCCCCCCACCCCTCCCGCATTCCCGGCTCAGTTCCATTCCCGGTGCTTTCTACCTCCTCCCCCCGGCGGCGCAGGGGAACAGGGGATGGGGGTTGAGGTCAGCTCGCCACACATCGTCTCTGCCGCTCCTTTCCTCAGGGGGAAGATTCCTCACTCGTCCCCTGCTCCACCGTGGGGTCCCTCCCACGGGAGACAGTCCTTCACCAACTTC
>VYZV01038068.1:887-17307 GCA_013401275.1 Pandion haliaetus | reverse complement strand
CGTCCGATATTTTGGGGCGGGGAATTTTCCAGCAGCTTCTTAAAGGGGCCATCTCTGCAGCCCCCCTCCCCTGCCACCAAAGAAAACCGCGCCACACAAACCCATAACAAGAGGAAATAAAATAGATAGCCTTAAGAGAGAGAAAGGAACTAATATGGGACAAAGAAAAAAAATATGTCCTACCTCTGTCTTTGAACCTCACCAGAAGGTTCCATCATATCACCAAACTATAGAGAAAAGTTCGCAGCAGTAGGGTATGCAAGGTCTGTGTAAGGAGGATAGGGCTAAAAAGTGGTGTGCAGCAGTAGCCTGTGATGTTCAGAGTTCCCAGTAAGAGGGGAAGTGCAATATTCATTTTATTGTAGCCAGCAGTGTCTATGCTGTTTCTCTTGACACCCTCTCTTTATTTGCCTTGAATTTTAGTTAACAAGCTAGATGTCTTTGGTTCTCCACAATGTTTGTGAGAAGAGTCGCCACTGCTTTTATCTTCCAATTCTTTGCTCTGAGAAATCTTGGTTCAGGAACACGTTTGGGTTTAAAGGCTATTTTCAGAGAAAGGAGGTCTCTTGGCTCTGAAGAATAACGTTTTATCTCCTCTTTAGCAATACAGCACTGTGGCAACTGACTTTCAAATGTTTAGACAGAAAGTATATCTCAGACCTCCTTCAAGAGTTAAGTAATCCAGGACTGAAGAGAAAGAAACGAAGAAGAAGATGCTTTTTTGGCATCACTGGGAATACATTAGGCATGCGCAAACTCAGGCTTTATTGAAATAAGTCTGATGGCTCTGACTCTGAAAACAATGGAAGGTATGAGATGGGATTGTGGAGCTGGAGACTCAGTCCTAGGAATCTTGGCTCATGTAAATAATCCCTAAATATTTTCATACACTTATCAGCTTGAATCATGTGGCTCTAGTTACCAGTGAAATGCACATGGGAGGAAAAACCAAGATGAGGGTTAGAAACACAAAGCTTGAAATTGTATCTGGGCAACTAAATTTACCAGTGTGTATAGGGAGATTAGCCTGGCCTGTAGTCCTAAAACTGATTACTGATGAGTGCTGTTATTTTTTAACCTTTTTAACATGCTTTTATTTTTCTTGTGGATTTTTAAATGGAAAGGTCCCAATGAACAAGTTCCTTAGGACTATCAGGAGACATACTGAATGCAAAACTACTAAATACAGAGTTACAATATTCTCATTAGAAATGGTCAGTTAGACCTCAGGAATATTTGTTTAACCAGGCTCAATAGTAATGGCAATCTATAACCACTGATGTAAATTATTAGCATCTTCTAAAAGCCCGTGATAAAAATTGACAAGCTAGACTGGCTAAACGCATAAGATATGGATTCCAGAAGTAGGCATAGGACAGCTGCAAAATGAGTTAAAACATCATATAGAATGAGGATGCAGAAAAACTGAAATTATTTTCTCTTTTTCAGTAGGTCCTTCTGAATCGCTTTCCTTTCTCTCATTAGTTGATAGTGGCTGTGAAAAATCTGCCCCATTTTTATTACATACATATTTAAAGAATACAATTTTGAAAGATTAGTCTGTATTTCTGTCTATGTGGTTTCATGCACATGTTTAATAGGGGATATATTTTTCTCCTACATACTAAGTGGTATGTTCAGAATTAAAACAGGATTGATTTTCTTTTCAGCACAGGGTTTACTTATTCAGATGTGGTCAGTCAATATAAATGTATTTAAGCACAACAAAAGCAAAAAGCAGAGACATGAAGAACCACATAAATGCATACACTAGGAGGGCTAGGAGAAGGCAGAAAAATCCTCTAAAATTAGTTGTGTATGAGTGTTATTTTTAGTCCACTCTAGGTAAATTATTCTGTTCATGCTAGGTAGTAACTAGAAGAAATACGTTCATAAAGGAAACTCGAAGGAAACCAAATCTGGAACAGGTGCTGAAAATCGCAAAGCCATTATCATATTGAGAGCCATGACTATGAGAAATAGTCCAACAGTCACAGCTGAAGAAATAAGAAGGCAGGAGCTATTTAAACAAGAATTAAGTGACACCATGAGGGAGTAAAGGATGGTGAAGCCCACTGCTATCAGATGAAACAAGCATTGCAAGTATTAATTGTTTCTGCTCAGCCCTCCTCCTTTCATATATCAAGATAATTACACTGTAAACTGTCTAATTAGAAAAAAGAGAGAACGGTTAAATTTCAGAGATTGACTGAACACTTGAAAATACTCAGTAGACTCTAGCAGCCCATACTTTCTGCTCACCATAATAATAAATGTAACATGCTATGCCTCTTACTGATTTCAGAAAACTTTGTATCAGCTCTCCAATGTAAGAGGGTACTACAGTCTACTGTTATATGTGTTAGACAGCTGCAAAGTAATCACAGGAAATTACAGGGTAAGGTGGTGATGGCTCGTAACAGTTCAGTAATGCACACTGAAAATACAGCTCTTTTAATGCTCCTGTACACTCAGTCAGACCATCGCTGTCTGGAGGCCCCCAGAACAAAAAGGATGAATTGCAGTATGTTCCTATTTGCAGCACTGTTAATGGTTTCATTTCAAAGCAATCTACAATTTAATTATTAATAAGAATTAAAAGTCAGGAATGCCAATTTTGTGTGGCATATTTCACTCATACAAACCAAGTGCACATTGGCAGCAACCATATTTGAAAGTAAGCAGCAAGACTTAATGAAATCCTAGGTAAACATTTTTCTTGTAAAGCAATGATTAAAAATACTGGGCTGGATTTATCAAAAGAAGAATAGGTATTGTGCCAGATTTTCTTTTTTTTGAAATTACATGGCAGAAATGAATCTTTTCATATGTTATTCAGGCATAATGGCTAATGGCCAAATTTTGATCTTTCCAGAAAACAGATGCATGTGAGGATACAGAACAGTCCAAATCAATGTGTATTTAAGTATTTAAAATGGCATTTTTACAACAAAATCCTTATATATATGCGCTTTGTTCTATTTTTCTCATATACTATTCTCACTATCTCCTTTTTTAGGTAACTATGAGGTGAATATAATCTCCTTGTTATGAAATGTCAGCCTCTCCTTAAATTCTAGTGTCCATCTTTCCTCTCATGAAAAATACATAGCTCTATGACTCTTTATGTACTCATTTATTTATGGTGTAGGGAAGCTCGTACTCCCCAGACCGTAACAGCTCACTCTTTGATTCTCCACTGGGCATGTTTCTAGAGCACCAGTCAGGTTTTCCTGTTGTTGGTTTGGTTTGGTTTTTTTAAACCAAGGAACCTCAAGGAGAGAGGTTAAAGGGAAGCAAAGAGACAGTCTGCTTGCTTTCTCTTTCATTTCCTATTTCCATTTTTCTTTGGCCAGCTTTCACTGCTGAATGTCTGTCTAGTGACTCCTCATCTCTTCTCCAAGAACATCGGATACTCAAGAATAGACTACACTGTATTCTTACGCTCTACTCTGTCTTTTATTGCACTCGGGCTTCTGACACATATTTCTAAATGTTCTTAAGATACATTCCTGCTAATGGTCACTGACCTGCATTTCTTACATGGATTACGAAAAATAAAACTGAATGAAGCCTTAGTGGAATGCAAACTATAATTGTTTTGGGGTTGTTTTCTTTTTCTTTTTAAAGGAAAGAATTTGAAGTGAAAAGTGCAGATTCATGTGGCATTTTCACAGCCATAAATATCTTGTCCCACTGATTGCAGTAGAGTATTTCAATCTCAAAACATTTTCCTGGCCAGTTTTCATTTCTGTTCTGTATACTTCCAAGATTTTTGCTTGGCTGTATAAAGAAGTGCTAGCTTTCAATTAAAAGATGCTGCATGTCTATCAGAAGTGACTGAATATTGCCTCTGGCTATCAGGGTATCAAAGAGACAGCTATCTGTGGTTTTTTGGGTTCGGTCCAGGTTGCTGGCTTTCTAAACCTCTGCAAGTAACTCTGTAAGTGAGATAGTTAATGAAAATAGCAATTATCCTTTACTATGTCTTTCAGGAGTATATGGCAAACCAATCCCTATTCTAAAGTGTCATTCTGCATTAATATGAGTTCTTTTATTGTGTGCTAGGCAATACATTTTATGCCCTTGGCAAAGATAGTGTCTTTGGTGCTGAGAGAACAGCACATAATGCCAAAAGGAGAGTATGGGCTTAATTCTCACTTCGCACTTATTTTACATTGCTAAGCAAGATTAAAACCAAGTCCTCTATATCAAATGTTGGCCTTATGTATCTTTTTATTATTTGTACAGAAATTAAAAAACATACAATTGAATTGCTTAGATATAAAGCTTGTTGTTTTGGCCAAATTAGGGGTGTTTATAATTAGCACCCCAATGTAATTTGTTTTCTTAGTAGGCAGATATTAATTTCCTTTCCTAAAACCATGTTTGCCTTATTTTCTCTAAAACTGAAATATAGATAGCATATGTTTCAGTATGTATACATTAAACTGATACTATGTTAATCAAAAAATGAAAGATGCAAATGACTTTTTTCATGGTCTAGCTGATTAACACAATCATCCAGTATATGTTAGTGAATTCTGATTTTATAGATAACTCCTATCTCCATCCATGCAGTGTATTTTATTATATTTGTCTTGGGCAAAAGTGTAATAGATATGTTTTCTAGCTCTAAGACTATCTATACATTTGCAACTTTGTGAAGAATAAATCTGATTTTTTTATGGAACTTGGGCAATTTTGAGCTTTCTTACACTTGTTATTAACAACAGGAAAATATGTAAATGAGTGAAGGAATAAAGTAGGGTCAATTTGCAAAGACGAGATATAAAGAAACTGATATAAAAGGTCTTTTATCTAGTGTAATGCAGCGTTTCTGAAACAAATTGAGCCTTTTAGTCACCATATGGCACTTTTAGAGCTCTATTATTGTCCTTACATCCTAGACCTCTGCTCTAACCAACCAAATTTCCCCTCACATTGTGCCTTATTTACTTCGTTATGTGCCATTCACATTTTCCATTTGACCACCGATTCTGATGGGAAGGAAAAAAATGATTCATCTCACAAGAACAAATGAGGATGTTAGCAGAGACAAGAGCAGTAAAACTAAGCAGCTGTCTCCTGCTTTAAAAAAAAAAAAAAAATCCAAACTGCTTTTATCCAGTAGATAAAACTAGAAGCAAAGTCAACTGCCTTGCAGAGAGGTACAATATGTGTTCTAAGCATACACCACCTGAGATACTAAAGTATAGGTCTAAACATAAATCTACTGATTAAAAGTAGTCACAATAGGTATCATGATATAGAACATATAATTTCAGAGTTTATAATAATATATTATAAAACATATGATTAGAGTGTTGAAGAAGATGGAGGACAAATAATGCCTGATCAGGGGAACTCTGAAATAAATGTGACTGTTTCCTTCTACTTGAAAATAGACTCTCAGTCAATTCTATAAAGACATGACTTATGAAAGCATTTTCATTATCTGAATATCTGTTGGAAAAATGAACACAGTCATTTATTTCCAGGGAAAATTCCACACTCATTCAAAGTCATGATGAAAGAGCATCAGAGGAAAATGTGATTTTGATCCATATTTTAATAAATAAAAAGAGAGAGGGGTGAAAACCTGAAGGCTGAAGACTATTTGAGATTGTAGGTCATTTATTTGAAAGGAAAGTTCTATTAAGTTAAAAAGAGTTAAAGAGGTAATGTACCCTTTGCATAAGGACTTCCAGAGGTTCTGTGTCTCTTCTGCCAGTTATCGATTCAATGTAAAAGTAAATATGTTATGGACTTGACAAAAAAATGAGAAGAAGAGTCAAGCATCAAAACCCATCCAAAGCTTCAATTCAGTGAATGTTTCTCTCGCAGAAACAATGTGATAGGGTCATGAATAACGAAAACATACAAGAAGTGAAAATTCAAGACGAGTGCTCTGCATGGCTAATCACCGCTTGCGGGGTTCAGAGTGGGAGCCTCACCCCTCACAAGGCAGGACTTTCCAACTGGGGAGAGCCCCTCCGGGCAGCGACTCCAACCTGCTTTCAGAGCAGGAAAGCCAATTTCGGAAGACAACGTTCTGACCCAACACACAGCCGATCCTTGTCTCTTTACTGATGTAAATACTTGTGCTGGAATGCTTTAAATCGTTTTCTTTGCTGTTTATTATTTTAAAGCTTTTTTCATCACCTTTTTCTAAAGCTTGGATGTTTCTACCATCAGCCTCACAGCCTGTGTGCCAGCAGCATAGCTGAAAGAGGCCACAGGCAAACAGAAGACACCAAGGGGGATTCAGGATGAGGAATCCACCTCCCTGGTGATGGAAGCACCTGGGTAACTTCAGCCTCTGTTGCCAAAGACTCGGTGCTAAAAAGCAAAATGTTTTGCTTTTTTCTGTATAAATGAAAACAACCAGAGTCTTTAAATCACCCCTCTCGCTCCCTTGTCAGATAAGAAATACATAAGCAGTTAACAAGGAAAGGGGAGGAAGCTAGTTCCTAAGATGGGAAATTATTTTTAGACATCACTGTTGTTAGCAAAATGAGAAGCAGGAATCTGAGAGAAGTTAAGAGTGTGAATGAAACCTTGGCACTGGTGGAACAAATTACAAAACTCCCACTGTTTTAAATAAGAAGGGAAATCTTTTTCCTTTCTGTACAGATTTTACCACATGCACAACATACATTCTCCAGTGCCATTTAAAAATGAAAAATGCTGATAGTTTAAGTGATAACTGTAGTTTAGATTAATTAATCAAAAGGAAATAGCACATCAGTCTCCCATAAATTTTCAGGTACCATTTCCTTATAACAACAATAATAAACATAATAATAATGAAAGGGAGAGAAGCTCTTCACTCAGTACATCTGTCTGCTGCTGGGAGCATGGCAATCGTTACAGAATACCATATTCTACTCACTTTCAAGCTAATTCTGCTGTCTCACAGAGTTTCTTATGTTATTCCCGTACCCCAAAGTGCTCTCTTTCCCTTTTGTGCATGTTCCTTGGCTGTCAGTCCTCCTATCGTGTCCAACTTCACTGAGGCCACGCAAAGTCTGAAAGCAAGCTTTGGCACCATATCTACTGTAGAAGCTTCTCAGCAAAGCAGGCAATGTCTACTGCAAGGATTTTAGACTCTATGAAATGCACATAAATCCTCTTAAATGTATAAATAATTATTTACTCACTTTGCCCTCCATATCTAAGTATTTGAAGGCATCTGCCAAAAACTCCGGACAAAGATGAGTTTCCAGTCTAAATCAATTTTGAAATACTACAATGCAAAATAATTTGGGAAAGTGCCCTGAGACCCCCTCAGACTGTTTGACCTGCTATATACCCAAACATGAAGCTTGAAGACTTTGTTCTGGATTTCCATGGCTAAGTTTGCATGTGAAATGCCATATTGTTTAGCTCTGTTGTGGTGAAGCTGTGGGGACTGAAAATATGAAAACAGGCTTTATTAAGGGAAAATAGCTTCAGCCTTTAAAGGCTGAGACTAATTCCTCCACACAAACACACTATTTAGTGGTATTCTGAAAACCCAGTCGCTAATTCTGTAAACACGGTATGAGATAATCCTTAGAAAAAAACATAATGAACAGGAAGAGAGGGTGTTAAAAACAGAGCGGCTGGGCTAAAAAAAAAGAAAAGGTTAATTGGAAGCCTGGCAATTTTGAAGGAGAGCCTAGTATTCAGTTTTGAAGCTTCAGCAACATTCAACCATTTGCAAGTGCTGTGTAAAAACTATTATTTTTACATTCTTGTCTACTCTACTGTGAATCATCCTCAGATCATCATTCATTGAGTAAGGAGGGTGGAAACCAGGGAAATAATAGAATCGTAGAATTATTTAGGTTGGAAAGGACCTTTAAGATCATCGAGTCCAACTGCTAACCTACCACTGTCAAGTCCACCACTAAACCATGTCCCTAAGTGCCACGTCTACATGTCTTTTAAATACCTCCAGGGATGGTGAAGGACATAGGGCACGAAAGGCAGGAGAATTCCTACTGCATGGCTGGCTAAGTAGTCAATGAAAAAGCAGCTTGGGGAGGCTTTTTCTGTTGCTTTGAATTATGATTTGGACTTTCTAAAGGCAGGGGCAGTCAACAGTGCATTTGCACATTAGCATTTGTGCAATAATTTGCTCTACAAATGCAGTATTGATTTCTTAGAAGAACATAGCATACACCTCCAGAAATTGTTGCTATGTGAAGAGATTTTTGGCTTTCTGCTTTTCAATCCCTTGCAAAGGGTTCCACAACTTGAAATGGGCTCCCTGGCTAGAGAATTTATTACAGTATAGTTCTGCTCTTCTCTTACCCTTTAATTTGACCTTTCTAGATGTAGTCTAATAATTTTCTGCCCTATAAAGTTAATTAAGAATTGAACATTTCCACCTATTAATGCAGTAAAGTGCAGTTGTTCTTTTGCTAGAGCATATTAATAATGTCACTAATTGATATAATAATTGTCGTGACACAGGATCCCTCATTTTGTTCTGAATGAGTTTTACCTATGGGAGAGATAGGCTATGACCTGACATGGGAGATGTAAACTCTAGTAATAAGAGAACGTGTTATTAATCACGCTGTAAGGCCAGGGAGACCCACAGCAGAAACAATTAGCTGCAGACAGGACCTGCAGCTGCTGCTGTAGCACCCATACACTGTTATTAGGGTCTTTGATACAATCACCCAGTTAATCTGGACAATATTACCTGTGTAGTATCCTCATTGCCCTGACTTTCCTATGGAGGAGTACAGTGTTGCTGTGGTTCATAGCTGCGTGGATTTTCTTCTGGGGAGACAGGGGTAGGTAGGTGGTGTGGAGCGACCTCAGATCAGTCTCTGGAAAGCCACAGAAATGCCTTTGGATGCAACTAGTTTTTAGACTAGCTTTTCAGAACAGCATGAGCCTCAGCAGAATTGTACTTCTAGCGAGCAGCTGCGAGAGACAGATGTTTTCAAAGCCTCCTGTGATGGGATGCCACATCCCTAGGAGAGAGATGCACCCTTTCACTTGGTTTTACTGATGGACTCATTGGGATGATTTAGCAGATCTGGGAAGAAGAAGCCATATTTCTTTCGTGTTGGATCAACTTCTTATTCATTATATCACAATACCTCTCAGAAACACCACTTGAAATGTGCTTATTGGTCATTAGGTTAGATTATATTCTGCTTTGGCTTGGAAAAATTCTGTGAACTACTGTCAGAAGTATTTTGTAGGCAAGAAATAGAGATAAGGGTGGGTTAGAGATCTGATTTGCACCTCAGGATTTTGCCTGTCCTACTTATGTTAACACGAGATTTTGTTTGTTGTGTAAGTGGTTCGCTGATAGAAACCTGTAAGCTGGTAGGTCTTGGTCCTTATTCTTGTTCTGTGTGACACTTGGGAGTACAGGGGAATGGTTTAATAGTTATGCTTCCATAACTATTAAATGAAAATATCAGAATGTAGCTGCGTACCTAATATGAGGGTTAATTAGCTATATGTGTACTTATAGAAGTAAGCACAATTTTTGCATTTCTGTCAAAGGAAGGGAGTGGAAAGTATCTGCTCTGGGCTCATTCTAGGTTGAATAGCTTCTGTCCATAGCAAAACAGGGACAGTCATTTGTCATATTCTGTCAGTAGTGAAATGTTAGAGATAATGATTATTGTGATCTTTGTCTATAGGTAAGTCTTGTGCAAAGTGTTAAAATAAATATTTTCTAATCCTTTATCTATGTGCCTTTCTTTTCAAGATTTGAAGTCTCAGCCAGGTTTCTTCAGAAAGGTAGGGAAAATCAAAAGCACAGCTTCCTATGTTAGAAGTGCATTATTCTTGGCTGCAGTTGCTTTGCTTTAATATGCTGTTACCTTCTGCCTGAATTAGGAGCACTCAAGCATTCTCTTGATGTTCATAACTGCTGCTGCCTACTATTCAGATATCTTCATCAATCTCTTCATGATTGTTCCTAAGGAATTTTTTTTCCTGAGGATCTAGGCTGTTCAAAGCCCATTGGTGTGTTAAAAGCCTGATTAAACTTTCAGTATATCTGACAGGCCTAGCTGTGGGGATTCCAGATTAACCATCTGGAATCATTTGATACTAAAAAGTATTAAAATAATGTTTCAATAAACCTGTGTTTGAATGCTACCTTGTTTATAATCCAAAAAATGCTATCTCAGTATCAGCTTTTATTCAATGAAGAAATTACTTCTCACTCAGCTGCCTCAGTTGCAATACTTGGGGTTTTTTAGAGGTTTTGCAAATTTATCTTAGTGGGTTTAAATATCCACTCTATACAATAGTGTGCCATATTTTTATTGAGCACTTGCTTAAAATACATTATAAAAGTAACAGTTCAGTTATTGTAGGGCCTGGTAAACCCTCTACCTAGTTTTTTAGGAATAGAAAAGTTTTTCCTGTACCACATCAAAACAGTTGCTATTGTCACCCATTCTTCCGTTAATGAATCAATTGCTAGGGCAGTCCAGCTGGATTCAGCCGAGATCAGTCGTTCTTCCCTAAGGAACCAGCAGTCTCAGGTGTGCCTTTCCTAAAGGTTGCCAACCTGATCTACTGCTAGAGTGAGATGCCTTTTAAAGTAGAGAAATTGCCTTCCACCAGTGCCTCTCTTTGAATTTAGGTGAGCTTTGACTGCAGGATGCTTTAGATATATAAATCCTAAAACCTGAGTGCCGCCTTTTCTTAGTCTTGATTTGCTGCTCTGACTACAAGTTAGCTTCATGAGAGCTGAGGACAGAAAACAGCTAACCACCATGACAGAGGATGTCCTTGAGCTCTGCAGCTGGAGACACTAACCATAACAATCGAAGCGTGCAATCTATATGCAATATAAATAAATAACTTTCCAGTAGATCCTCCTTGGAAGGGGAAAATAAGCAAGGCAATAGCATTAGAAAGAACGGTTAGTCTGAAATCCTTGCTAAACTGCAGATTATACACAGCTATTTCCATAGCACTTTAGGGAGTAAGCTGGCCTCCTGCAAGCAAGCAATGAGAAAATATAAGGAAGGATTTTGCTCTGGTTTAGCCAGTCCTCTTTCTCACACTACCTCTAGTTCACTTACTATCTCTTCTTCTTCCCCCTTACCTCTCCTTTCTGTCAGTTTTCATCATGCACATAAAACCTTCGGAAGCAAGATAAGATAAGCTAGCTGTTAATGTCTATTGCACATTAGTCGTGTTAAACTAGCTAAGCTAGGCAGAAGACAAAACTGCAGTCACCTAAGAGAAGATAATGTTTTCATATGCACTGCACCAACCAGAGTTCTTTATTCTTGCTAGTCCATTACTTTAAAAAAGAATGATATTTTAAATAGATGGAACTGGGTGTGTAAAGCACTTTATTGGGACAAAGGTTACATTGTACTAATAAGATCTTATTAAAAATATGGGAAATGAATGGTAAAAGAATTGTTTTCCTAGCTGCCTATATGTCACTGTCTTTTTTTCCTCTGACTGTAACTCAGTACATAAAATTATGTTCATGCATTAAATCTTTCTTTGAATTGTCTTCCACAAGTAGGAATTCTGCTACAGGAGGGATTAATTTTTATATACCATGGTATAATAATTGTTTTTCAGCACAACTCATCTAAGGAAGTTTCAGATGAAGTAAACACTTTTAGGAAGTATTTGGGAGATATAAAATGCTACAACTAACGGTAAAAGAAATGCCAGTCAAAATATCTCCTTTCCCAGGGTTCTGTACAGATGAATAAGCAGAGAAAATTCTTCCAGCCTGGATTATTCACCTTCTGTAATGCAGATAGGACATGGTATAGGTAGAAACCAGATAGGATCGGCATATATTGAAAAGAGAAAATACGAAAATGAGCAAAATGCAGTAAGGTAATTGCATTTACTACTGTTTACTGCAAAAGTTATAGCTTCCTTTTCTGACAAAAAGATAAAACAGCTGTTATTTTGCCAGTGTAACCTCTTGATCTGTCTTCAAAATCTGAAACGGATACAGCTTTCAGCAATTTTTGTGTTGAAATGTTACATTATAAAATCTTTTCATTCTGTATAATGCTACCACTTTTTCAGTATAATAATCTATCATGTTTATACACTACATTTTAGTCAACTAAATCTTAATAAAGCTATACAAACCTTATTGATAAAGGTCTTCACAGTAAGAACCACTGTTCATGTCACCTTCCCACCTAACTCCAGCTTTCATTACTATTATTCAGCATCTTTCTCTGCTCTCTAAAAGGCAGTTGGACTGTATCTTAACATATTGTAAGGTAATATTTTACCTCTTTTATACTCTTCAGCCAAGCTTGGAAAGCACAGCCTTTTAATTTTGCATATCCTTTCAAAAAGACAGCCAGGTATGCACTGATGCAAGAGTAGGACAAGTAATCAAATCCTGATCCTTCACTGGCCTTTTGATGTATTCTGATTCCCCAACCAATAAGCACTGAGAATCAAACTGTTCTTGAAAACAAAGTTACTGGATACACACAGAGCCAGGTACTTCTGCTTTCCTTTCAGCTTCCTTCACCTCCTTCTTTGGAAAACAGGCAACCCTCACTCTGGCCTTCTGTTATTTTTTGTAGATGATNNNAGATGATCCTGAGAAAGTTGATGCAGGAAAGGATGTAAAAATGGTCTCATGTCACTCCTTTGGTCCAGACCAAAAAGAAACATACTGCCTGAACTCTGTTGTCATATTTCAAAACTTAAGACATAAACAAAAATATAATAACTATCCTATTCCTTATTAATCCATCTTGTAATCAAGTCATTCCTGATTCTTAGTCTGGATTAAGATTGTCAACCTTCTTAATTATTTAAACAACCCTGTAGGTACATGCAGGACAGGGGAGACTGCCATTTCAGACTTTGGCTGAATGTATTGTTTTCCCAGAGTCTGGAGGGTGATATCCATAGCCCGCACATATTTTTAGTACAACACATATCTTTCACCCATTCCACTTAGTTTTCATCTGAAACGTGTTTTCTGGTGTCTTTCTGACCACAGCACAAAACCATACCTTTTGGAAGAAAATTCTCTTGTGTCCTATGGACCAGTTCTAGGTTCCTGCTCTCATCTGCATCTTCTGGGAAGAAGACTTTAATCTAAGTACAGCCACCCTTAACCCACATCTAATTCAACTTCTCTTGGTAGTGCCAGGCTGTATTATATAGATAGGAGGAACATCAAGCATTTTATAAAGTACAACTGTACAAAACCTAATCACATTTGGATCAATATAAGTGAGGTAAACTTTAGACAGTGAAGAAAAACTTCCCAGAATACCTTATTGTTATTATTATTATTATTATTATTCCCAGTTTGGAAGATATTTTATGCCTTCTAAATGAAAGTATTTGGTGTCACTATAGGCACCTTACGCTATCCCACCAAGTTTTCAGCTGGCTATTTTAAATGCATAAGACATCTGCATATGGCAAATGGGTGTGAAGTGGGACCTAGAAGGTATTGATCTCCTGGAGTGGCAACTGGAAGCGTGGCAGAGTACTTTGTGATTCCTAAAATTATGTTAGATATGTATGTTTAGGCATCTGTCCATAGCTATTCTCAATAGCTGTAGGCGTCTGGGCATCTGGCTGGCAATGTCTCAAAGGTGCTTCCTAGAAAGAATAACAGAATTATTCTCATGTACAGCCCAGGGTTCAACAGTAATTTACATTTTTTTAAATGCTGAAGATGTTTACTATTTCATGGTGATGATTTGTTTAACCTGTTGGGAAGGTAATATCCCATCTTGAATATTATCTCTTCACCATCAGAGGATAATACCCCTCTGCACCTTGTTTTTATTTTCAGCTTTGGACAGATTTCCTGTGTGTCATATTTCCTTCACAATAATTGAATCTTGCTCTCATAGTAGCCAGCGCAAAACCTGAAGTGATCAGATTCTGCTTTGCATCTGATCTGCTCTAGTTATAGCTGTCAGACAAAGTTATGCCCTGTCTAGATTCATAACAACTTTAATGATGTTTTTCATATATTGGCCTGAAAAAAGACAGTTCAACTCTCTCAAGATTTTCCCTCACAATGAGAACTCAACAAGAAGTATGAATCATTATTGACACACTCAAAATAATCTGTCATGCTGCTTTAAAATATTAATGAGAAAATCCTTGAGTCTTTTGATATTAGTAGTTGTTTCATGATGTAATTGAATTTGAAAAGCTCTGTTAAGATTTTTATCCTCTGACAGTAACTTATTATTTCTAGAATAAAATTGTTTGATAAGTGGTTTAGATGGCAGTAGTGCGAAGAAGCCCTTTGCACTTAATCTTTCTATGAACAATGTGAACTAACAATACACTGTAAATGCAGTCTCCCAGATCCAGGAGTTTTAAGGCAGTGTGTAATTTAGTATCATAAGCTTTCCACAGAGGTCATGTTTTCTAGATGTTTGATCATATTTATAATTCTCGTCTGGACTTCCTCTAATTGGTTCTCATCTTTGCTGAAGGGAAATTCCAAAATATACACAATCTGTCAACCGATGCCTTACTGTGCTGTCTTCTAGGGCACCCCTTATTCACCTTGAAATTAAATTTTGCATCCCAGTATGCTGTCTGATTTTTTTTCCCAACACTATGAAATTATCAGGTCATAGTCTAGGTGTGATTCATTATTCTGTGGAACTGCTACGTAGCCTGTTGTTCATCCTATTCTGTCTTCGAGTACTTCATTATTCCTACTTAAGTATAGTAATTTGCACTTGGCCTTACTGAATCATATCCTATTTTTTTCCAGACCCTTTTCAGTTTGTCAACATTATTTTAATTCTAATCTTGTCCTCCATGGGGCTTGCAACCACTGCCAGTTTGCTTCCATCTGGAAGTGAAAAGGGTATAGTATCTTTTCAGATAACCAAGTGACTAATGAAACTACTGGATAGTACTGGACCCAGGTGGAATTCTATGGAGCCCCATCGGCTACCATCTCTTAATTTGATGGAGAACAATGTGTAGCTATTTCTGAGTGCAGTTGTTCAATCTATATAACAGTACTTTGATCTAAGCAATATTTTCATAGTTTGCTTAGAAGAATGCCAAGCAGCATCAAAATGCTTACTAAAATCAAGATATATCACACCTGTTGCTCTTTCCCTAACCACAAAGCCCATTATCTGTCCTAAAGCAGAACAGATGTGATTTAACATGATTCAGTTTCTGATAAATTCATATTGACTATTACTTATCACCTTGTCTTCTTACTAGTATGTTTATTTACCCACTAATAATTTGATTCCTTGTTTCAATAAGTTTATAGTAAATGGCGTTAGGGATATAATTCTGTGTGTCCTCTTTCTCTTCTCTTTTCTTGTCTTTGTGTAAAGAGATATATTCAGTTGTTGCCAAGTACTGTTTAGACTAAAGTCAAGGATTTTTTCAGGTTCTCATGCGCAGTCAGCAAGAAGGCTGGAGGGGCACAAGTAGTCCCTCCAGTAGATGGAGGCTCCACAAGATGCGGAGGATCCTCTACCCTCTTGCCACCGGGAGGCAGGAGGGGACCTAAGGGATGGAGGAGAATGGATACAGGTCTCTGCTCGGGGAGGCAGGCGAATCCCCTCCTGGTCTCCCTCACCTTCCCAGTTGCCCCTACACAATAGGTATGGGGCTCTGGAACTCGAGGGTCAGGCCAAAGAAGATCAGAATGTAGTTGAAGGCCTATCCAGGGGGCTGCCTAGGCTGAGTCAGTCAGCCCCATGCATTCTGACAGCCTCTGAAAGAAGAAAAAGGAGGGTAATTGTCCTAGGCGATTCCCTTCTGAGGGGGACAATATGCAGACCTGACCCATCCCACAGGGAAGTCTGCTGCCTCCCTGAGGCCTGGGTAAAAGACATTACTAGGAAACTCCCTGGTCTGGTTCGTCCCTCTGATTATTACCTGCTATTGGTTGTGCAGGTTGGCAGTGAGGAGATTGCAGAGAGAAATTCAAAAGCAATCAAAAGGGACTTCAGGGCACTGGGGCGTTTAGTGGAAGGATCGGGAGCACAGGTGGTGTTTTCCTCAATCCCTGCAGTGGCAGGGAAATACACTGAAAGGAACAGGAAAACACACCTGATTAACACGTGGCTCAGAGGCTGGTGCCATTGGTAGAAATTGGGGGTTTTTAATCATGGGGAGGTTTACACTGCACCAGGCCTGCTGGCAACAGATGGAGTCCAGCTGTCTGAAAGGGGGAAAAGGATTCTCACTCACGAGTTGGCGGGACTCATAGACAGGTCTTTAAACTAGGTTTGAAGGGGGATGGGGATAAAACTAGGCTCGCTAGAGATGAGCCTGGGGCCAGCATGCCAATGTTGGGGGTTGGTATCAACAGGCCAGCTCAAGTGCATCTATGCCAATGCATGCAGCATGGGCAATAAACAGGAGGAGCTGGAAGCTATTGTGCAGCAGGATAGCTATGACTTAGTCGCCATCACAGAAA
>VYZV01038067.1:902-14540 GCA_013401275.1 Pandion haliaetus | reverse complement strand
CGGGGTCAGGATGACGGCTGGCGCTGGCTCCCTCGCCGCGATAAAACAGCTCGTCTGTCACGACACAATAGATCCGTCAGGCTGCTGGCACGACCTGGGGAGGCACGGCTGGGGGGGGGAACACACACGGTCCCGGGGCCGGGTGGGTGCTGGGGTGTCCCCGTGACCCCGGTATGGCCATGCTGCGTCTCCCTGGGGTGCACACAAGCGTCATGATTTTTGCAGGGTCTCTGCAGGGGGCTCGCCAGGACTGCAGGCAGGGACGGGGACAGGACCCTGGCTGATACCCTGCGCCCAAGCCAGCCCCTGCTCTGCTTCAGGGAGATAGGGCAGTGTGTCTTGGATCTCCGCCATGCCCTCTGCCCTCGCTCCTCCTCACCATCCAAAAATACATCGGGAGGCGCCAGCGTGGGGTGCCCCCCAGCCTTCCCACCCTGTGGACGCTCCCAGGGGAATTGCTTACCTCCTTCCTCCCCCTTCCTGCTTTCCTCCTGACTTCAGGGTGTTTTTATCCAGTTCTACATCACCTTTGCAATAATTTCTGCCCACACATGGGAGCTTGATGTCCGGGGTGCCGACGGGTGTGGGCAGGGTCCTGCATCCCCCTGCATCCCCACCACCTGGGATGGGTGCAAACCCCCTTCCCCGGACCCCCCAGCCCTGACACGGCGGCTATTGAGAAATAAAAAGCGTCTCCCAATTAGAAGCAGCGGTGCTGCAAACTGGCGGCGAGGCACTTGAACTGTCACTGTGCAGCCTTAATTAGCAGCGGCGGGGCAGGGGTCAGCAGCAACTCAGCAGTCTTGACAAGGCTGCTATCAAGTGCAAGGAGGGAGGAGGAGGGAAGGGAGGGAAAAGCAAAGCTCCCCGAACTCAGGATCAGCCCTGGGTGACAGGGAGGGGGAGGACGAGCGCTCCGGAGACACACAGGCAGAGTTAAAAGGGAATAAAATGGTTGCTGTCTCCCACCGGCGGCTCATCACCAGTGCCGCGCATCCCACCGTGGGAGTGTGCGGCCGGTCCCGGGCCCCACCGGCAGCCTGAGCGCCGGGGTGGGGAGGGGGCCGTGGGACCCCCGCCATGCTGGAGATGAAGAGCTGGTCGTCTTTGCTGCAGAGCCTCAGTAAGTGATGGGGGCTGTGAGGCTGGGAGCTGTGGGTACACCCCAGACCCCCCCTCCCCGCTCCGTGGGGTCCCCACCAACTGCCCCCTCCCCGGTCCCACTGTGCGAGGGGAAGACGGTGGGTGGCACGGCCGGGGTGAGGGTCCCGCACCCCCATGGCCCCGCGTGCCGCCTCGTCCCCTCCCCGGCATCCCCCTCCTCGGGGTCAGCGTCTGGCCGCGGCCAGGCTTAACCCCTGCCCTTTCCCTCCCGACCTCCAGCCCTGTTAAAAAGGGTTTAAATACAAAGTTATTTGATAGCTAATCCTGGCCCAGGGCCGGGGGCAGCCCAGGGCTTTGGTGCTGGGAATCACCCTGAGCCGGGACCCTCTGGTGTCACCGCCGGCACGGACATGGTTTCACTGGGGTGGAGGTCGGGCAAACACACCGATTAAAGTCTGGCGGGTGAAAAGAGCTTAAACAAATCCCAAATCCCTCAGATGTCAGATGAGGCTGTTCGAAATTTTCTCGGGAGCTGCTGTGGGAAGGGGGAGAGATGCCGAAACCCCCAGGAGCCGCGCTCCCGTCCCTGTGGGATGTAGTGGGGCCGTTGAACTGGGAACACTGGGTAGACTGGAGCTGCCTGGGTGCTGGGAGGGCTTGGGGCTGGGCAGGGTGCTCGGTCAATGTTATAGGGGCCAGGTCAGCGTTTGGAGGGTCCTGCATGCCTTCCTGCCCTACACCCTTTTGCTGCTGGGCCAGGAGGGACCAGCATCAGGGAACCCCCCCCGTTTTATCATCATGTCCCCATTTTAGCCCACATCTCACCTCCCAAATGCCAGTTTTGGGGTGCCAAGGGGAGACACACGTGGCTGTCCTCTGCCAAGCAGTCACCCCCACGAGCTGCTTGCTTGGGGGCAAAAAATCTTGATTTTTTTTCCCTCCCAGGCATCATGCCACAGAGATGCTCGCTTGCCCCCGGGGCCGTGCCGCTGCCGTGCCACAGAGCAGGTCGCGAGCCCCCAGCTCGCTGTGTCCCCCTGCCTCCGTGGGGGATGTACCTGACGTGGCTGGCTCATGGGTATGGGGCTGCCAGAGGGTTCTTGGGCTGCAGCATCACCCCCAGGGCCAGCAGGATGGGGACCGAGCTGTCCCCGGGGAGCCAGACCCTGCTCTTCCCCTTGTGACGGCATTGGGGAAACTGAGGCAGGTGCAACCAGGAGGTGCCAGTGTGGCGGGACCTGCAGCATGGGGTGGGATGGCTGGGATGGGGCCTGTGGGTGGGAGGCAGCCGGGTGCCGAGGGCAGGAGGAACAGCGGGGGAGATTCCTGGTGACAGCCATCCGGCCTGGGGCTGTGGTGCTTGGACAGTCTCTGTCCCCTTGGACCTTGCCCGTCCTCCTTGGTAACGAGTCCCCATACGACCAGCCGGGCCAGCTGAACCCCAGCCCAGGGATGACGGGGGGGAAGAGGCCGAGGCGAAGGTCACAGATGCTGTGGCTATATGGAGCCGCACAGACCCGTTAGTCCCTTAATGGGGAAGGATGGATGGGCTGTGGGAAGGGCTGGGGGCCTCCTGCCCTCCCCAGCCAGCAACTGTGGGGTGCCCTGCTCTCCCACGCCAGCCTCTCCCACATGTGTACACGCTCCATTGTCGTGCACATGCCATTGTGCAAGCTCCATCATTGTGCCTGCCCTGTCTTCGTGCATGCTCCGTCATCTTGCACGCTCTATCTTTGTGCGTGCTCCATCTTTGCACGCGCTTCATTGTCATGCACACTCCGTCGCTGTGCACACCGTTGTGCAAGCGCCATCATTGTGCACGCTCTGTCTTCACGTATGCTGCATCATGTGTGCTCCAGCATCTCGCACACTCCATCTTTGTGCATGCTCCCATCGTCGTGCACGCTCTGTCTTCATGTGTGCTCTGTCATGCATGCTCCATCGTGCATGCTCCATCGTCATGCACGCTCCATCGTTATACACGCTGCTTCATCACACCCACCTGTGGCCACTGAGGACAACCCCGAATTAGGCAGCTGGTGGCAGGGTGGGCTCTGTGTGGGGACCCATGGGGGGCACAGGCTCTGTCCCCCCCAGCCACTGCCTCCCCAGCTCCAGCACGTCCCTGGCCAGCAAGGGTTAACGCGGGGGAAGCGGGGGGAGGGTGCCTGGGAGCCCTTGTGCCAGTTCAGAAATGAATGTTGCCTTTAATATACCATCCTTCAATCCTTATCTCTCCTAATTTATTGGACATAACTGGTTGCACTGATGGATTCGTGGCTTAGACCTTGGCTTCTAAATTTCAGCATTAATAATCTGCCCCTTCATTCTGCTCTCCAGATGTCTTTCATTTATCTGCTTATTCAGTAGGGGTGCAACCTCGCGTCCTCAGTGCCAGCGCTAACGTGGCCCGGTGACAATAAATTTGGACTTGTAATAACATGGCCAGATGAATGAATTGACCTCTTGGTGACTGTCACTCCCAGCCTCCCCCCTCATTAGGTGCCGGTGGGAACGAGCGGGCCCCTCATAACGGATGCCGGTGTCAGCCCCCTCCTCCCCACCTCCTTTTTTCTCTCTTTTTCTCCTTTTTTTTTTCAAAGGGGAAATCTGTAGGGAAGCGTAGATGAAGGGGATTGCTTAATCTTTAATCAGTTTTGGCGTACAAGGTGAGAGCAGCCATCCCCATCCCTGGGCAGAGCTCGGGTCCTAATAACGAAGAGCCCTAATAACGACCCCATAACCCCCCCCCAAGGGCTGGGACCCCTCGGCCAGGCAAGGATGCGGCTCCGATACCGGGATGAACCGACGGGGCAGGTTGCACACCTGAGAGCGTGTGGAGGAATGTGTTTGCTTAATTAATTGGCGGCGGGAGCGCGCCGGGGGTGTAAATCTAACGTGGGCCTTGGCAGCCTGCAGTGCCGCGCACGCAAGACTAGACTTTAAATAAGGGTGCAATTATTGTTTGAATAATTGACGAACAACGGGCGCGCATCGGCGCTCAGCCTAATGGGCTTTGATCGCTCGCCAGGGCCGCCCGGCGCGCCGGCATCCCGCCGGTGAAGGATGCTCGGGGTCCGGCGAGGGGCGTGGGTGGGTCAGTGGTGGAAATTGGGGTGCTGCTCCCCGCTGGGTGGGTGCTGCGGGGTCAGTGGTGGAAATTGGGGTGCTATTCCCTCCCCGGCCGACCCCGCGGCGCCGCGGAGGGGCTTTGCCCCTCCGCGGCGCCGCGGGGTCGGCCGGGGAGGGGGAGGACCCTGCACATAGCAATTGATTTAAATCATTTTAGAGAGGACCTATGGAAAATAAAAAGCCTTTAATCACATTTGTATCCATTTCCAGGCTCGGTAAATCAATTTGGATTGAGCTGGGTGCCACGGTTACAGCTGATTAGCGTGCGGTGGATGGGGTCAAATTAATGCTAGCTAGGTTCGCTTAATGGGGTCACCGTCACTCGCTTCTCATGAGCATCCCTCCTCGGGGGCGGCGGTGGGGGGAATGAATGTTTTGGTTGTGCCCATACCATGGAGGATTTTTCCGCCAAGGAAGCACCAGGACACGTGCTCCATGCTGCTCTGTGCCTCAGTTTCCCCTTGCGCCAACCATAACCGTTGCAGAGGAGCCGGTGAGCAGCCCTGGGGGGAACATTTGGGCTGTCCCACCTTCCTCCTCCCCATCCCACGGCGGCTGTGCCGGTCCTCCCCAGCATCACCCGCGTGCCGGAGCCGCTCATGTGTCTTCCCTGCCGCCCCGCAGAGGAGCCGTAAACAGGTCCCTGCACCCCAGTGCCGGTTAATTTGTTTTCAATAGGTTCCAATCAATTAAGTGTGGTCCCGGCGAAGGGAAAAGCGCCTTGGTAATTGGTGAAAATAAATCACTCGTCACGGCCCCGGCAGAGCCGCGGTGGCGGCTGGGAGCCTGGGCTGTGTCTGCGTGGCACCGTGGGGATGGGGACACCGGGGATGGACCCGGTTTTACCTGGCCGGCCTTCACGTGGGGCCGGCGTGCGAGCCGCTGGGGATGGCGTGCTTGCAAGCTCCTGGCTCGCTTCCTTAGCATCTCCCTCCCTGCCCCGCCGGCTCCTTGCACGCGATGCCTGCCTGCACCCCGGGGCGAGGGCGATTCCTCCCTGCCCGCTCCCTGCCCGTCCCCATGGTGGGGAGCATCCTCCCCTGCATCCCTTCACCCGCCCGGGCACCGCCGCCTCCCCCAGCCCTGCCCCAACCCGGGCTGTAATTACCGCACGCAGTGCTTTGATTGCTCCATTCCAATTAATTAAACCCGGCGGTGACCCAAATTATGATCCCTTGTCTTGTCGAGCGCCGTATTTTTAACCTTAACTGGCTGGGCTGTGTTTAGATTTCCAATCCGGGCAGAAATGTCACCCGGGGAGAGTGACTGGCGTTGAACCCAGCCTTCCCGTGACGAACCCCGTAATTAGAAACCCTCGTGTCCCTGAGACGGGTCTTTAAAGCTGTCAGAAGCCAAGATCCAGCCATTTGATACAAGACTATCATTAGCTGCGCCCAACCTATTAGCTGCAGGTAAATAACAGGCTGTACCGGAGCCGGGGAACAGGCGGGTTGGGGAATTGGTTGGTTCTTAATTAGGAGAAGCGGCGCGAGGGATGCCTTCCCCTCTAATTGCCTTCGTTAGGAGCCCAGGTATGTGTCCCCTTGCCTGTATCCCCTTTCCTGGTGCGGTGACGGCTCTCACGCCTCGTCTTCCCACCATGGTGCTCATCCCACCCGCTGTCCCGGCGATGCCGGGACAGCGGGTGGGATGAGCACCATGGTGGGAAGACGAGGATGTTAAGCCATTTACCAGGGATGGATAGGGATTGATGGTCTCTGGTCCACACAGAGGATAAATCTGGGCTCTCTGCGGCTTTCTGAGGGCTTGTCTGGGTGACATATTCGGTTGGTTTGAATGTCTGGATGGAAAATCAATCACCGGGGCTGTTTCCGTCCCCCCTTTCACGCTACGTTTTAATTTGCCGGGCTGCGGGGTTCGTAGAGCGAGGATCCATCTATATTTGTGTCAAGTGCCGGCGTCTTTGTCTCCCTGGCGCGGCATCGTCCTTCCCAGCCTGGCACGCTCTGCCCTGGGTACAGTGTTGGGGTACAGATGGGCAATGAGGGGGGGTCTCCATCCCTTCTGGGTTTTTTTCCCGGTGTGGAGCTGCCCTCCTTCCCCAGGGGAGGTGGTAATGGGGTACCGGCTGCCCTGTGTGGGGAAACCGAGGCATGGCACAACACAGTCTGCTCTGGGCTCTGCTTTCCCCGCCGGCTGGATGGGGACCCCATCCTGCTCTGCCCCCCATGGCAGCGGGAGGACCCCCATAGTCACCATATGGGGCTGGCCAGCGCCGTGGGGGGCCAGGAGAGACCCGGCAGTGCCGCAGCAGCGGTGCCGACCGCCTGGCCCTTGCTGGCCTGCCCCTGCCTGATCCCTCTCCCGCAGACGCTCTCCCTGACACTGGCTGACAAGAGCCATTTCCAAGATGGATTGATTCAATTTAGCACCGATTTTTTGCCGGGGCCAGTGACGTACGGCTCCCCAGCCGGCGCTGGGCGGCACGTGACTCCCCAGTGCCCGCCGTCATTAGAGCAGCTCAGCACCGGCTGCCACAGCCCGCCTCGCCTAATCAGCCCCACGCGTGCCACCGGCGCGGGAGGGGTCCGCATCCTGCCCTGGCGCGGCTCCACGAGGCTGCCTGCCCCCAGCATCCCCAGAAGGATCTGGCCTCGGGGTACTGGGGCTGTGGTGGTACCCAGGGATGCTGGCGGCGGTACCCAGGGATGCTGGTGGTGGTACCCAGCAGTGCCGGCAGCGGTACCCAGCGGTGCTGGAGCTGCTGGCGAGGCTGCGTCGGGGGGGATTTTGTTTTGTTCCCTCGCTTTCTGGGTTTTTCTCCGGGCTTGATGAGTATGTCTGGTTCTCTCTCGCTGTCTGTCTTCTCCTCTCTCCTTCCTTTGGAGGCAAATGGCTGACTGATTGCTTTTCATCTCCCGCTCTGAGGAGCTGTAAGAGCTACTTTATACAAACATCAATTACAGGCACGTAATAAATTAAGGCTCCCTTACACCGAACCCATTAGAGTCCACTCTCATATCAAAGCGCTCCCATCACACACGGATTGGGGTGGAGTGGGGGGGAGGAGGGAGAGGGAGGAAAATGTCTTATTAGCCGGCAGATTGTTAGCAGAACACTGATTTAATTGTATCCCCGCGCCTGAGCGCAGGAGGAGGACGGGGGGTGCAGAGGGGGGGCACCAGGGGCCTGCCAAAAAAGAAATGCCCGGGGATTGTTCCCTTCGCCGAGGTGCTGGGGGGCAGCTTCCCTCCCGGGCTTGTCCCCGTGCCAGTGCTGGCTGCCAGTGCTTCTCCTGGTAACGGCCGAGGGGGGGCCGCGTTTCGGAGATGCCCTCCACCCCGGCTGGCATGGTGCCGAGCAGCAAAGCCCAAGGTTGGGTGCCCACCCTCCTCCTGCTCCCAGCCACCTTTGGGATGCTACCTCCAGACCCTTGGCCGTGCGGCGGGTGATGCCGAGGGGAGTGCTGGGGATGAGGTGTAGCGTGGCAGCTGCCTGGCATCCCCGCGTGCCGGGGCCTTGTGACAAGTCCTGCCGTGGCACGGTGGGCATCGGAGCTGGGACCCCCCTGCCAGTGCCTCCCCGGCTTAGGATGGTGCACTGGGGCGCAGGGGTGGAAAGAGGAGGTGGGGGGCAGCCCGGGAGGCAGGGACTGAACTCCCTGTAGGACAAAGGCGCCTGCATCCGCCAGCAGCTCCCGCTGCCTCTGCCTGCGAATAAATAGCCTCCAGGCTGTCAGTCTGGCACTACCCCCAGGGCTGGAGGCTCTCGGAGAGGAACGGAGCCCGGGAACAGCAGGCATGGCTGGAGCGCTGCCCGACGGGGCTTTGCAGGCGCTGGCATGCCGCACCGGCGCGCTTCGCCCAGGCAAGGCTTCCTCCCAAACCAGCATTGCCCGGCCGTGGCCCGTGGCCTCGCCACGCGTCCCCCGGGATGGGCACAGCCACCGGCCGGTGGGCAGGGAAGCGAGGGTGGGGTGCGCGGGGGTCCCCGTGCTGCGAGGGTTGGTGGGTGTGCATGGTTGCGCACACCTTGTCGTGACAGTGATGTGCGGACGTGTGCACACGCGTGTCGGTCTGCTGAGGTTGTCTGTCCTTCTGCAGAAGTACCGGTGAGGCACGCACGCATCCCGCTCTGCGGAGGGTGTATGTTGTGCACGGGCGTGTGTACGCACACGTGCACGCACCCTGCTCTGCAGAGGGTGAGTATCGTGCCTCCGCGTGGCTGCGCGCACACGCGTGCATCCCCCCTCTGCAGAGGGTGTGTGTTGTGCGCACATATGTGTGCACGCGCACGCGTGCATCCCGCTCTTCAGAGACCATGTGCACACCGTGCTCCCTGCTGCAGCAGCTCTGTCCCCGGTGAGCACGCCTGTGCACACGCGTGTGCCCCTGCCTCCCCCTCTCCTGCACGCCCACGGGTGCAGGGTGGGGGTCCCGTTCGCTCCCCTCGCTTTCAGGGCAGGTTTTATCTCCCCTGCACGGCTCCCGCAGCCCACTGTTCCCTTGCTGCCCTCCCGAACCTGACATTTACATATTAATATTTTCTAAGGGAGGCAATGCGTTGCAGTGCAAGTGTCTGCATTGTGGTTGCACATAATGTAAAGTGAGATAAAGCGCCCGGCTCCGCTATGAATAACTGCAAATGAAAACCCATGTGGCCATAAAAGCCTTCACATTTGCCCTGTCAGCATGTGGTACATCGGCTAAACAACTGATTTAGCTTTTCTTTTTTTTCAAGGTTTATCGCCACTTACAGAGGACACGCTCTTTGTGTACTGCCTGTCGCTTTCTGCTCAGCTTCCTTGTCACTCCCCCTCGGCGTCCTCCCAGCCGGGCCCCGAAACGATGCTCTGCTCCTCTAAACCGCCCTGACAGCCCCTATTAGCTTCTGGCCCAGTACAGCTTGGCGCTGCTGGGGCTATTTATCTCGCTGGCGCAGAGGGCTGTTATCTATCACCCTCGCTCCTTATGGCCCCGCTCCTTCGCTTCTGCTGATGGCGGGGATTTGGGATGGGGTCCTGGTGGGGTCTGGGGGGCAGAGAGGGGACCTGGTAGCGCTTATCACTCCTCCCAGAGGGGCCAGATCCGGCCTTCAGGTGTTGCTCTTGGCTGTGGTGGCTCCTCATCCTGGTGCTGCCGGGCTCTGACCCCTCCGTGCCGGGGGGATGCAGCCGAAACCGTTCGAGATAACCCCATGTGCAATGAGGAGGTAATTATTCCTGCTCCTACGCGGCGCGGCTGGTGCCGTCCCCACGGCGGTGGCCCCGGGCGGGGGTGATGTCCCTGCGGGACCGCTGGCTCCCAAAGGCGCCGGCTTGGGTGCCAGACCTGAAATACCGGGTGGGGAGCTCGGTGGGGTGGTGACGCTGGGGAGCGGGACGAGCAGCTCCGTGCCATGCCGGTGGGAAGCGGGGAGGACGAGGGTCCCCGCTCGGCACCTGTGGATCCGCCTGGCCCTCGGCCAAGGGCCCTGGCACCCAGCCGGCCCCCGGCACTGCCCGTAACCGGAGTCACGTCCCCTCGCTGTTATTTCAGCAGGCGGGGGCAGATCGGTTTACCGGGCCAGGCAGATGCCTATCGATCTCCTCCTGCCGCGCCGCGTCGTCCCCGTGCCACCACCACTGTGCCGCCACGGCCCCGTTACCGGGGCTGAACATCACCGGTGATGGTGATTGCCACCGGTGCCCAGGTCTCCTCTCCCAGGCATGCTATCCTCTGGGGTGCATCCATCCCCACCGCCGGCTCATGCTGGCAGAGGGACCGCAATGTCACCCGGCACGGCGGGCTTTGCTCCCAGCCACCCCATGCCGCCGGCGGGCACCACACTGACTAATCCCCTTGAGTCACGCCGGCAGCCAGGGTGGCGTGGTGGGAGCCGGCAAGGTGTTGTCCTGTGGGGCCAGCTGGGGCCGGTGCAAGCTCTGTGTCACCCCACGCTCTGCCCGGGGTGCCAGCGTCCCTGGGGGCCAGGCAGGGGCTGNCTCAACCTGTCTCTGGCCGGTGCCTGGGGGGGCTGTGGGGGGCCAGGAGTGGGAAGCGGGGGGCCGTGGGGGTTGTTTACAGCCACGGAACTTGTTTCCTTCCACCTGCCTCAGGGGAAGCAGTTAGCGATTTGTTAGTCAAACCAGATGAGCCTTCCTGGAGCGGCTTCCTGCCAGGCTCAGCATCGCCCGGCCGCCCCGCCGGCGGGTCCCCCCGCGTCCCCCTGGCTCTGCCGTGCTCCCCGCCGCAGCCAGCGCAGCACCGTGCCGGACCCTGTGCGGGTGGGATGCTGGGAGCCCCGGCGCGGTTTCCCACCGGCAGCTTCCAGGCATCGCCGGTTGGCGTGGGCACACCCCGTGAGCTGGCTGGGTGGGAGCGCCGGAGCCATGCTTGAAAAACCATGGCGGTGCTTGCTTTCCAGGCCTCTGCCCAAATATCTGTGGGGAGGTTGTGTTGGGCACGGCGGAGCCGGTGACGGCTTGGCAGGACAGCGGGGTTGGGAGGGTGCTCTCCTGGCGTTCTTGGGCGATGGTTGGGTGCTTGCGTGATGGTTGGGTGCTGCCGAGCTTGCCCCACCGTGCTGCTGGGCACTGCGGGAGCGTGATGCGCTGAGCACCGTGCATCGTGCACCGAGCACCAGGCGTCATGCACCATGCACCGCGCGTCGTGCATCGCGCGCCAAGCACCGTGCACCGAGCGCCATGCATGCATCCAGCACCGTTGCCCGAGGAGCACGGGCACCAGCCCTGCAGAAACGGGGGCCCACGCATGGACAAGGAAGTGCCAGCCCGCGCCCCCTCGCTAATCGAGTGGCGCCGGGTGATAAATAAGGAAGTTAACACCCAACCCGGGCTGCTAATTAGCTTTTAACCTGTACTAGCAGTTAACTACAAAAGGCAGTCATTTGTTCCGGGGAGCTGGTAGCGTAGAAAGAACGAAACATGGCCAATTTTGTTCAGGATGAATTAAGACTTGCAAATGTAAAATGAGTTCATCTATTTAATTAAGTAGCGGCAATATGGATGTTAAATTAAGTTAATGGCAGGCATGCCAAAACAAGGTTATAAAAATCTTGTCCTGGCGGGGTGGGTTCCGGATCCGGCCCTTGGATGGGGGGGGAAGGGGGCTCTGCCCTGCCCGCGGGTGGCCCTGGGGTGGGCTGGGGGCTGCTGGCTGGTGGCCCTGGGGACACCCCTCCTGCCACCGCAGGGACGGAGGGAGAAGGAGTAGGAGGAAAAAAAGGAGGCAGGAGGACAGGAAAAGCATGTCTCACCCAGCGCCGCAATCTTATCAGGGCTGAACTTTACTCTCCTGCTAAAGATATAGGATACTTTAGGGACATCGGAAAGAAATAATAACCCTCTGATTTGTAGCTCTCGGGCTCTGGCAGCCGAGGGGGAAGGAAGACTGTCTTCTGCCATTACCATTTTTTGTATGAACTATTCCCCAAAGAAATCAAACCCTTGTACAAGCCCTCCCGTGCGGCAGCCCCTGCTCCGGCGCTGACCCGAGCCGTGCGGATTATCACCGCGCATCGCAGCCGGAGACAGGAACATTCATTAAAATTTGAAACACAAATGGAAAATTGCTACTTGAAGCCTCCTTGCCAGAGAGCCAGCCGCTTGATCAGAGACCTCATTAATGTATCTAATGTGTAAGGAACAATTAGACTTTTCAAAGACATCCTTTTCCCAGCCAGGGAAATAAAAAAAAGAAGCAGCTTGAACGCCCCCCCCGCCATCCAAACCCAAACCCGCCTCAAGGGATCGGGGTGCACAGCCCCGTCGGGAGCCTACGAGCCGCCGGAGAGTCTCGGATCCATCCCGGCACCCGAAATGCCCGTTTCTGCTTAAGTTAGATGGGGAGGAAAGTGGGCTGATTAAAAAGCTGATTTCTTTTCCCAGCGACCGGCGGGGTTTTGCCATCCTCCCGTAATTAGCCGGTTACGCGGCTGTATGTTTTATTTATGAGCCGAGGGCGGAGGGAAGGGGAAGCGAAGGAACGACCGTGCCCTATATATCTGCAAATAAAACACTTCATTTCCCTCCTGGGGAATGTCACCTCGAGAAACCATCGCTTTCCTGCTCACTGCCCCGTCCAAATCGCAGGCTGTAAATGGCTTTGTGGGCCTGGCTGGCGCTCAGATGGGTTTAAAATATGGATTTATGTCTTTATTCTGCATAGTCAAAGGTCAACAAGAGCAGGAAATCATCGCTGAGCCGCTTATTTACGGTGAGAGGCGGCCGCTCGCTCCTCTTCTTGCTCGTGCATCCCCACCAGCAGATGCTTTCAGGGTGCCGGGTCGTGGGGAGTGCGGTGGAGCCTGGTGCTGGCTGGCGGAGGCCGACCGTGCCTCAGTTTCCCCAGGACGGGCTGCTTGGGGATGGGCATCCCGCAGGGGACCGCAGCGTGGATGTCCCCGGCACGGCTGCATCCTCTTCCTTGGGGACACCCATGGGGAGGTCAAGCATCCCCAGGGAGGTCAGGTATCCCCGGCATGCGGTGTCCCTGTGCCGAGGGTACCGTGGCGGGCACCCCATGCCCATCCGCCGTGGCCTTGGCTCGCTTGTGCGGCGTGGGCAGGGCTGGCGGCGCGCTTGCCCGGCCGGCCCCGTGAGCTGCGCTCTCATGCTTTGCTAATCCCGCCTGGCACCTGCCCCAGCTCCCGGCGGCTTCGCGCGAGCAAGGAACCAATTAATCCTCCCGGCGCTCGGGGAAGTGGGTCAGGCTCGTCAAGCTCTCCCGCTAACGAGGGGCAAGGCGAGGCGTGGCAGAGCCAGCTGCAGGGTGGTCAGGCGGGTGTCTCACGCCGGTGCCCTGCGTCCCGTCTCCTGCGGGGTGGTAAGTGGGTAAACTGAGGCAGGGGGATGCTCGCCACTGGTGCGCGCGTGCAATCGCCCGCAGAGCGGGGACGACCGAGGAGGAGGAGGGTGGCGGATAATTCGGTTGGGCCGATGTCGCAAAGGGCCGGGCTGGTTTCCCAATGGGGCTCCCCAGGCGCCGTGCCTCGGTTTCCCCATCTCAGCGAAGCAACGGGAGCTCCCCGGCTTGGGGTGCTGGGTGCTGGCGGCGTTAGGGCTTTCTTGGCAGGGTGGGGAGTACAGGCAGCGCAGGCAGCACAGGCAGCGCGCCCCTTTGAAGTGTAGCCCAACTTCCAGGAGTGAAGCAATTCTCGTTTGCATAATGAACAAAGGGAGCAGGGGGGAGGCGAAACCCCAAAGCCCGAGCTGGCAGGCAGGCCTGCCCTCCCTGCCTGCCCTCCCTGCCTGCCTGCCCGCTCCCCCAGCCGCCTGTAATTACAGGTTTATTGCCTGTACAGCTATTGTGTAATGACATGTTTGCAAATTAATTTTTACGGCTCATGCCATGGAGGGGAGTTGGGGAGGGAGGGGGGAGCAGAGGAGGGGTCCCTCGGTGCTTGCGTGAGCCCAGCAAAATCAACCCCTATAAAAGCGTG